>JANAVB010026448.1:0-21405 GCA_029216955.1 Iris pallida
ACGACTATAAAACAATAAATAGTCATGGCATACATGATAAAATAAATAAACCATAAAACATGTCATAGAAAGTAAAGTGGAACAGTTAACATGAACTATAAGACAAATAAATCATAGAACAAGAAAACATAACCATCTAAGTGATGTGAAGTACATTTTTCAATACGTGATCGGGCTGGGACACTACATCGCAAGGTCTACATTGGATTTGCATCCTCATAGTCTAAATATGCATGAAATATAAAATAACGTAAGGTCTAAGGTCTGATCAGATATCAACCTAATACTTCCCCGCCCTACTGTGCCTGGATCAAGTCATGAAAATAGGTCACGAAACACGATAACACAAGCACGATGATCATGAGTAATGCGACAAAAAATAAAGCATGGTACCATGACTAAAAATTAATATGTTGCTATCCGTGTAACGAGTGTGCCAAGAATCAAGTATAACATCACTAATCATGCAAATATAGTAACTATCAATACTAGAAACAAACAAAAATATCCTCGCCTAGGTCCCGAGCTGGTGGAACAAATAATTTTATGGAGTCCAGAATAGTCCAATTGGCTATTAATATGTAGAAATTCAGATTCGCAAGAAAATAGAAAATATGATTAGTCAAGGTCAAGATGATAATCATTTGTAAATAAATATATATAACTATTTTTGAAAATATGTATAATATTTGGAAACTATATTTTATTAGTCAAAAGTATTTAGATAAATATTTTGTATTTATTTATAAACATATTAGAATCATTATATATAAAACTTATTAGAAATATTTCTTAAAGCCCAAAATCATTTGTATTTATAAAAGCCAAAATAACTAATTTAAATATAAAACCACAAATACCAAATTCTAATTTTAAGAAAATTATTTTACTTACAAATATCAGTCCAAAATTCCCAAAATAATATACTATATATTATTAAAAACAAAACTTATATTAGAATATACTTAAAGCCCATAAAACTTAATACAATAATATATTAAGTACAAGCTTTTAATCTAAATAAAACCCACCAATGGTTGGTATAACTACTTAAGCCCACATTAATCTTTAATCCCAACTTGTTTATATATATAAGACCCAAAAAATATTTAGTTAGCTAAGTAATATGGGCTAAGCCCAATGGTCCAATCCACAACATTATAAACTCCAGAAACTTTAGAAATTAATCTAAGCCCAATACCCATATATATTAGCGCAAATCAAAAATCCTATACGTATTTATATTTATATATTAATCCAAATATGTTTTAATACATGAAACCCATATTTACTATATTAATGTTGGCCGAACCTTAGTAAAGCCTACTATTTAAACCAAACCCTAATTCGCTTATTGGAAATCAGCCCACACAAAATTAAAAAATAAATAAATTAATAAATCAAAGAAAGAGGAAAGGGAGACATTACAGATCCAGAGAGTGGGAAAGAGAACAACATTCGAGATAGAGCGACGGGAAGGTCGGGCTGGGTTGGCGTTGCTCTGGCGTTGAGGTGCGCAGTACCGGGGAAGCGGATCGGCTACTGGCGGGGCACTAGTAGCAGATGGCCGAGATGGAGGAGCTCCGCTAGGTTCGTTCGCGTACGATCTTACCGCCAGAAAATGGACACGCGCAGATCTGCGCTGGCTCATCGAAGGGTTGGGCAAGGAGGGTGGCTCAGGATGCTGAGACGGTGGAGAGCTCGCTGGAGCTAGGGTTAGGGATTTTTTTACTTTGATTTTTGTATTGATGTCGTGTCCGGAGTCGATATCGGACACAACAGTGATTGGATGTGTTAGGTTAGTGTTCCACCGATAGAAAGGTAGGTGGTGGTGTTGTGGTGGATAGGTAGGTGGTCAGGTGGCATGTGGTGGTCGGCTCGATCGAACGTGGCAGTGGTGGAGTTGATCTGGGCATGTGGAGGGCGTAGAGCATTGGTGGTGGTTCTGCTTGTGAACGACGGTAGATGGGGCCATGAGTGTTGGCTTGGGTGGTGGTGATTGGCTTCGTTTGTCGGGTGATGGGATTTCAGGGGGTGGGCCAGCATGGTGGCAGCTCACGTGGTTGCTCGTCAGGGAGGAGTCTTGTTGTGGCGAGGTGGTTGACTACAGAACAATGTGGCGACCGAGGAGGAGCAAGGAAAGGAAGGAGACGTGGAGGTGGTTGTGTCAGCTTATCAACACGGACACATAAATTATATGGAGTTTGTGTGGAGATGTGTCCGATGTGTCGGACACAAAAAAAGATGTGTAAATATATTAGAAAATAATAGAAGAAAATAGTTGGACACGATATGATGCACGACACAAAGGATGTGGTGGTTGGCAATGATGATCGTGGTTAGAAATTTTGGGTTGCAAAAAAACAAAGGAAAAGCCTACTTAAATAGCTAGAGGATTCCTAAACCGATAATCATCAAAATCTAAAGATCATATCACTTCTATAATTTAAATACAAAATAATTATTTGAGACATAATTACAAATCTAAATATGATATCTGATAACAATAATAATTCAAAGTAGTACTTAATATTCGAGTTCGATCATCCTGTTTATAGCAAGTTTTTGGTTTAGGTTTAGGCTGATTTGAGAGAACTTACATAAGTTAAGCTGAGGTTTGAGTTTCTAGTGCCAACACGATGCAATGCACATCCTGTCCTATAAAAGAAACAAAAATACATAACAAATGACAAAATCCAGATGACCTTGTTGCACAAGAATATTTGAGATATGTGATGCTGATATGCTAACTAAGTCGTATCGAATCATATCAAGTCATGGTTCGATCAATATTAAATCAAGTTGACTATATATAAGTAAGAGCATCCACAATGGTGACAATCCAAAAATATACTAAAAATTATTAAAAATTATATAAATTACTATTTGGAGTGCCTCTTTGATATTGGCACACAATGGTACACTCCAAACAAATAACTGGATTTTCTTTCATGCTGGCCCCACTAAATGTTGAGAACGAGACGCCCCTATAGGAAAAGATACATGATATCAAATGACATACGAGAAGGAACGACGATGAAAACATGTTAACAATTATGAAAACAAGTTAACAATCAAGATGCCGAAGAGGAGACGAATTAAGAGATCAATGGAACATATTTTGATTGAGACTCCTTTAATAACAATATCCCACAAGTCTGAAAACTTGACCTGTATGGGCCACCACTAAAACCTTGTCACGCCCAACTATCAGAATACGGAGATAGACATGGCCAGCAATCCCGTATAAGGTACGAAGACGTCATACGACATTCGAGACTGTCGCTAGACTTGGGGGTACATACTACAATCAGGTCACCTAGGGTCTCATGGAACAACTATGTCTCAATCATTCAAGCAAGAATCATCAATTAATGAGAATATAATATAAAGCAGTAAGACATCCCCGATGCTTCATCAAAGTCATCATCAGAACTAGGTTCATGAGATACTAGCTAGCTCGTAGAGTCAACAATACATAACCATAGTCAGTTGCAGTCTAATTTAATTATAATTATGTAAAAGGAAACTATTGTCAAGAACAACTGGCTAAATAGGTGTCGGTGGCTTAATGACAAGTGCAAAATTAAAGATATCAGATTAGTGGAGAAGAAAACCACTTGAGTCCTCCGATGACCATGCTTCTGGTATGAACCATCTTCAGGAAAGAAAGCTAGATCCTCAGGAGCTGCTATGAGATCTAGCCAAACAAAACCAGCAGGGTCAGTCCCGAATAGCAAGTAATACAAAAAAGATCATATAAAAAGAAAATCCAGAGTAATAAATAAGACCTGGCCAAGGATTATACGCTTATACCATATGATCGCGGCCATACGATACCCTTAAACAAGGACAAAGGGGGCCAATATCGCACCAAGATAAAATACATCCTACAACCAAAATCATGTTATTGGCTTCTGTTTTGCAACTTCGAACCATAATCAGTCGTAGCACAATTTCCAAATCCAACAACCAAACAAGGACATGGGTTAGACCATGCATGACGACGGTCCATGCTTCTTGCTACAAACAAAAGGAAATATATCACAAGCTAGTCAGTTTACAAGTGACCAAACAGTCCTACGACTTTCTATGATTAGCATGGGTTATCCCAGTGATGCTTATATATGAAAATCCTCAGATCATATTATACCCAAGTCGGGCTAGCTGAACCATTATTAACGCATAACACATAGCATGTAGAATGCACCGGTCCCTCGTAAGTCCACCGTGCTGAACATATCAGTAGCAGTTCTAGTCCTCCTATAGGAAGGTACTGGCTCGACACGTGTAATCAAATACTGTATCGCGCTAGTACGAACAAATATACAATATCTGTAGTAGCCAGCCTTGCACTCCTAGACATTTGTTCGATAGGGCATGTAACACACGACCTCAAGATTCTATTTCCTTCCTATGCTTATATCTACTTGAGTTGCCTAGATTAACCCTACTTTTGTTTGGAATCACATGTCGTAGTCATATTATCATCCTCCTAGATGTCGTACCTTGGTAGGGGTACCCTAAGTACGGATCCAGAATGCCTTACAGAGTCCCATTTCTAGATATATCCTCAGTATAGTGCATCAAACCAACAATCAACATACCACGTCGATGTTACTGACCACTAACTATGACCATGCTAGAAAACATGATTGTATTGACATATAACACAGAGGTTCACTTAGCACGTGGATTAGCACTTTAGTGCGCATATAGGATAGTACCTCAGTGATTAAATAGTTGTACCTCTGTACACGAATATAATAGTACCAGCACAACACAGGTAATCAAGTCAGGAAGATGGTCGAAAATGCACATAGGCTAGTCACTAGAATCCACTGGGTATACATGTGCATGGGCACACATAGGCACATGGATAACATAGGTACATGGGTCACATAGGCGCATGGCAAAGAAAATACCAAAATGCAAGTCTAGCAGAATAAGCGTATAAGGGTCCTAGGCACATAAGCATATCCAGTGCATGGGCGAGTAGGCGCATGAATACATCCATGCACACGAGCAAGTAGGCATAAGGGCATATCTAGCGCTGGGTGAGCAGGCGCATGAGTACATCCATGCGTACGAGCAAGTCGACGCATAGCATGGCCAGGCACATGCCATCATGGTGTGTGACAATGGACAAGCGCATGGCATAGTCATGCACATGTCACCCTGGCTTGTAGCAAATAGCACAGGCCCCCCAAGGGGCACATGACACCAGCTGGCACATGGTTCAATCATGTGCACTAGATTATGGCACCAAGGGCGCATAAGTTCTTGGCCGATACGAGACAAGCACGATGCCTTCAGTCTATACACAGAGAAAATCCTATATGTGTGGCATGTAGGTTGTCAAAGGGTGGCGCTGCCATTAAATCTGGACGCTCCAAGAACTAAACATGCAGAGAAAGTTTAGATGCACAATATATGCTAATAATATGTAAAAAATTGAGGAAAATAAAATGACAAATGGTCTCTCCATTAGTGCAAGGTGTACTTGCCTAGGTGGGTTGGTGGAAGGAAATGAAATACGAGTGAATAAGGAGAGAGAGAGAGAGAGAGAGAGAGAGAGAGAGAGAGAGAGAGTATGGAAGAGAGTATCTATATAGAGGTAGGGGTGGTTCCACTAAACCCTAACCCTAACTATGCTAATCCATTCTATATTCCATGCTACATTATAAATAATTAATTAAATTCAAATTCTAATACAGCCCAGTTATTTCATCATCGAAGCAGTGAACCACACCTACAATTAGACACGGACAAGGGGTGGCTCATTATTCCGTGACGAGATACTATTTCATGCCATGATTATGTATAAAAATAAGATACATGTGCATATATACAAATACCAAATACGATATACATGATCAATGCAGAATAAAATATGTATACGGGTAATGGGGATTGACATCTCTATCCTCCTTAGAAAAATATTGTCCTCGAAATTTCAACCAAGACTAGATAAAAAATTAGGACAAACAAGATACTAACTACACATGCAATCTTGTCAGTTAATCATGCAAGTAATTATCCACACTACAGGGCGCTAATCAGCACGGATATCGAATTACGAAGGTATGAGAAGAAACATACCTACAGAGTCGAACAAGTACGGTTATCGAGATCTAATCTCATTCTCGTGCTCCCATGTCGACTCTCTCGTCAGTGATGGCCCTAAGCTACATGGACAAGCTTAAGAGTCCGATTCTTGAGCACCTTTTCTCTCCAATCTAAAACAGATACGGGCTGTTCCTCATAAGTCAAGTCGGTACCAACGAATATATCAGAATGATCAAGGACATACCTCGGATCAGGGACATACCTACGCAATTGAAATATGTTAAATACATTACGTACATCATGTAATGATGGCAGAAGGGCAAGATGATAAGCAACATCGCCTATCCGTGCGAGAATATAAAAAGGACCAACGTAACGCGGACTAAGCTTTCCCTGGGATCCAAATCTAATGACTCATTGAGTACGCAAATTCCCAAGAACACCTGGTCACCGACGCTAAATTTTAGGGGTCTCCGATACTGATATGCCCAATGATGATATTTATCCTGTGCAACCCGACACCATTCTCTGATTAGCTTGACTATCTCCACTGTCTGCATGATCATTTTTGGTCCCAACAATTTTCGTTTACCCACATCGTCTCATGCTAGAGGAGACCTATACTTCCTTCCATATAATGCTTTAAACGAAGCCATCTGGTTGCTTATCTGATAACTGTTATGTTAAGAGAACTCGACTAGATAAAGATGATCCTCCCAAGTATCGCCAAAATCTAAGGTACAAGCTCGCAACATATCTTCCAAGATATGGATGGTCCTCTTTGACTGCCCATCTTTTTGGATGGTAAGCTATATTGAACCTCAACCTGGTGCCCAAGCTTTCGTGTAAACTATGCCAAAAATGAGAGGTGAACCGGGTGTCTCAATCCGGTACTAGGCTTACTGGAACACCATGCTGCCTTATTATTTGCTTCACGTATATGTCTGCCAACTACTCAGTAGACTGCCCTACTCTGAAAGAAAAAAAAATGAGCCACCTTCGTGAGCCGATCCACTATCACCCAAACTGCGTTACGGTCCGTCGGGGATCTAAGTCAACTGGTTACGAAATCCATTATAATATGCTCCCATTTCTACTCAGGAATGGGAAGCGGCTGTAATAACCCTTCTGGCCTCTACTGCTCCGCCTTTACTTGCTGACACACCAAACAATTGGGAAAAAAATCTTGCTATCTCACTCTTTATTCCAATTCCACCAAAAGTGTTACTTTATATCCTGATACATCTTCGTTCCTCTGGGATGTATAGAATAGGGAGAGGTGTGAGCCTCTGCCAAAACTTCCTGTCGTAGGTCCCCATTCGACACATAAAGATGATTTTTAAATCTAAGTGTCACATTCTCATGAATTACCAACTCCTTTCTGAGACCCAACTCACATTCCGATCGAAGCTTCTGGATCTGTGGGTCTTCTGCCTGAGCTACTCTGATCCTCTCCACTAAAGTAGACTAAATCTAGAAATAAACATGACTCCAGTATCTTGAGGTAGAATCGCCTTCAATTCCTATTTCTTGAAGGTTTTCCAAAATATGCCTCTGTGATGTCAAGAAAAACGTACTACCCCTCATGCTCAGAGCATCTACTACCACATTGGCCTTGCTTTGATGGTACTGAAGATCCACCTCAAAATCCTTCAGCAACTCTAACTATTTCTCTGCCTTATGTTCAGTCCTATTGGGTGAATAAATATTTCAAGCTCTTATGATCAGTATAAATCTCTACTTGATCCACATACAAATAATGCCTCCATAATTTAAGTGCAAATACCATTACGGCTAAATCCAAATCATGGGTCTGCTAGTTCTTCTCGTGATCTCGAAGCTGTCAAGATACATATGCTATCAAATTTCCATGTTGCATCAATATACACCCGAGTCCCTTTCCGGATGCGTCATAATATACTATAAATCCTTCTTATCCTATTGGAAGTGTCAGAATTGGCGCTGAAATCAATCTCTTCTTCAGTTCTTCAAAGGATGCCTAACATTCTACTAACGAAACAAACTCTACCTCCTTATATGTCAAACGCATCAAGGGTGCTAAAATCCTGGCAAAGTCCACTAATCTTCTGTAGTATCTTGTGAATCCTATAGAACTACGCACATCTGCCACCGTCCTTGGAACTGATCAATTCTCTACGGCCTCAACCTTCTTCGAATCCAGTGATACTTCTGCTCCGGAGATGATGTGTCCCAGGAATGAAATACAATCCAACCAAAACTCGTATTTACTAAGCTTGGCATAAAGCTAATGCTCTCCCAAGGTCTATAAAATTATCCAAAGATGCTTCTTATGTTCTGCTTCATAATAGGAATAGAAGAGGATGTCGTCTATGAAAACTACCACAAACTTGTCCAAATAGTGTATGAAGATACGATGCATCAAATCCATAAATATTGTTGGGGCATTAGTGTAGGATCGATATGCAACAATATACTCTAGAGGGGGTGAATAGAGTGTGCAGCAAAATTTTAGCAATTTAAAAAAAGCACTACTATATCACTATCGTGTCGTAGTGGCTATATCACAGTTATATATATATAAATTAAATAAGAGGGACATAGAGCAAACATAAACACATTGATGTATCTTGGTTTTTCTCTTGTGAGGACTAGTCTAGGCCGGAGGATCCTTGCTCCGAGTTTAAAATCTACTATTGGAAACACAAGCTTTAAACCAAGCGATTGTCGCTCTTACAACACCGATCATTAAATTCGAAGTACTTGACCGACTTTAATTGTGAAGTGTGAACTTCTGGATCAAGCCTATGATTACAACTCTCTGAAATTTCTAGATCGTCCCGTACTGACAAGTAGACTAGAGGTTGTAAAACATGCTTGATATTTGAAAATAAGAGCTTTCAATAGCTTAGAAAGTTTAGGAGAAGAGAAGATAGAAAATGAATGAGTGATTAGAATGAAAATCTCTTCTATATTTATAGGATTGCTGAAAATCGAGTTCTGGCCAAATTTGGATGCCAAACGTTCAAAAATTTGACCGTTGCAGCCGAGTCTGCATGGAGAATGGATTTACAAGATTTACCAAATCAGGTACCCGAGTTCAGGCCGAACTCTGTCCGAATTCCGGTCTTCTGTTTAGGCCAGAATCCAGGGTCTAAAACTGGTTTTGGGCTTTTTAGAACTGTTGGGCTTTTAGGACTGTTTTTCAAATACGAATTTTGGGTTATTTAAAAATAATAGGTAGCTTGAAAAATAAGTTGGGTAGTTTGAAAAACGTTTTTGGTTAAGCCTATTTACCAGTACAATGCGGTTTACATTGTTTTCTAGACTCAAAAAATAAAAAATACATTTGAGAAGAAAATAAAGACAGACGCAACGAATGTGCAAATTTCGAATGATAGCAGTACTGGTTGTCGTAGCCCATTGTGAGCAGTCCTTATATTGAGTCGAGTTTCAGACGATTATCAAAATTGGTTCGACCATGACTAATTGGCCAACAATCTCCTCCATTTTGATAATTGATAAACCTTGATCGATATAACATCTTGTTCAAAAAAAATCCTTCAAAGTTGTAGCAAAGTTGTAGTTGTACCATCTCCTCTTGACCAGTGTTGTATTTTCTCCCCCGTTTTGATTTGCCAAAATACTCTCCCACAATATGTGTACAAAAAGACAAACGTAAAAGAGAGAGAACAACAATGAAACAGATATGTCACAGAGCATGTATATGTAAGAAGCTATTTTAAGCTAAACTATGAAATATGTGGTATGTGCATATTGCCAAAAAGAGATAATAAACAACTACTCGTCTTCATAAAGAGAAAAACCACTTAGTATAGTTGAAACTGAAAGAGTTTTAATCCATACAAGCAACTAGAAAGAAAATGCATAAATTGATACTACATGTTCTTAGAATGTATGATATTTCTAAGAAATGATGACAATAGATAGAAAATCTACTAAACATAATATTTTGAATAAAGATAATGACATCTAGATATCATCAATCCTTGCCTACATCCTGATCAATAGCATCATCATCACCACCAGAAGTGTGAGCAGGGTTACCGAAGATCTGAACCAATCATATGTGCCGACAGGATTGAAGTACTGGCGTACTTCCTGATCCTTAACACGATAGCCAGAAAAGGTAGGATCTTTGGAAAAGAAGCCAGGGCCACCAGGCTTCTGGGACTGAGCAAAGCGGAATCAGCTAGTGTTAGAGATTGCCTGGGTGCGAATGACATCACGATACTCATAATCTCTCAATCGTTCAGTCCAGCGAGTCTCTAAACCACTAACTCGATCAAGAGTAGCCTGATATTGAGACTGAGTCAGCTGTGTGTGATCTCTCATTATATGGCAAATATCTCAATAGTCGGTAGATAATTAGTGGATGGAGCAACAGTGGCCAAAGTGGTAGGTGTTAGAGCAGGAGATGGAGCAACATGAGCAATAGGAGCAGTAATCTCAGAACGCTAGCTGTACTAAGATGTGCTGGTTCAGCAAGTACGTTGCACTCATCTAGGTCAATGTCAAAGTGCCGAAAGACGAGTGGCAAGTACATCGCGTAAACAAGATTTCTCTTGTTCATGCGAGAACGTACCATCATCTTGATCATAGTCTTTGGGAAGGAAAAGGTAATCCCAAAGTGAATATGGTAGATGGCAGACAACTCAAGTACAGTGATATCATCAATGGAAGTCTACTTTGAAGGATAGCAGAGAAGATGATCTTGTGGAGGTTGTAGAAATATAAACTCAAGTGTTTGGTCTTAAGTTTGCCGATAGGACAAGGTCCGGGATGACAAATAGAAGCTTTGAACGTGTTCAAAGATATGTCAGGAGGAAAGTTAAATTTAGAGAGATCAATTAGCGCTTCTCCTTCGTTTGGTACGCGAAGATCGCCGCTAAATCATCCACATCAAATTTAATGTCAATTCCTCCGATGAGAAGAAATAACACCAGAGTCATATGTCAAATTGCAGTAAAATAACCAAATAGCATTGAGATAGATAGGAAATGAAGTTGCTACTAAGTCATTAGTTGTAATAATTAAAAAGAATTAAGATGGTCTGAAAAATATTAAAACTTATCAGGGGAGCCGGCACATACGGTGCGGTCATAAAATCACTAAACCATTATATGGATTGGTCTAACATTGCGAATGATAATTCGCAAAACGATCCATCGTCCGGTTGGACCGGAGAGAAAATAGAAGGTTGTTGAGAGGATGATGATCCTTCAACACTATTCTTTCTCTTTCTAAAGAACTTAGAAGCCATTGCAAAGGAATATTTCTAGAAATTGAAATAGGAGATAGAAGGAAAATAGATTATACCTTCCAAAATTGAGTATGATATGAGAATGAACCAGATCCTGAATCCGAAATTTGGAGGCAAAAACCAAGTAAATAGGAGGAAAAATTAAACTAGGGTAGGGTTTTCGTGGGTTCGGAGCTGATGTTCGTCGAGTAGAGGAAGAAGATTGTAAAGTCCCAGTCCCAAAATACGTATAGACCAGGTACGGTACATGCCAGCAGCACTTCACCAGTGGGCCAAATCTTATAATAAGCCTATAGCGAAATGCTTAAGCTGTAAATCATGATAACAACCAGAATATAGTACAAGTCACAGGTACACAGCTAATCTCATCCTCATAGAAAATAACACACGAGGTATCGAGTCCAATAAAATAATACTAACAGAAAGATCTGTCCAACATGAAATAGAAATAATAACTGTGCGGGTAAGACATCCCGAAACTACAGTATAAAAAAATAATAATCAACTACATGTTCACTGATGAAAAGAAAGAAAATAATGTGTCAAGTCTAAAATAAGAGACATGTCTCAAGAGAAGTCCTCGGCCACTATCTCGTCCTCCTGCGAAGGTACGTCACCTGTCTCCACTCCAGAACCATAAACCTTCGGGAAGTCCTCCTCTCTAACTAAGCTTGGAGAAATAACCAGGTCCTCAGGGATAGCAAGACACATAATATACAAGCCTACTTTAACAGTTTTAACGTGCAAAGAAAGGGTATAAAATTATAGAAGAAATAAAGACTGCAGAGTAGTATAAGAATGAAATATATAAGGAAGTGGCATGCCGTCGATAATCGTGATGATAAACATGACTACGAGTAAATCGGAGTAAACCGCAGCTCAGTAAGACTCACGGCCCAATAGATCACAGGTCAGTGGGCTCACAACCTATAGTAAGTCTCTATTGCAGCTCAGTGGGGGCTCACAACAGAGAGTAGTCAAGTATAGTCATCGTCTATCACAAGGTCCTCGCCTAGAACTACGAGTCAAGTCAAGGCAAGTCAAGTCAACAAGTCAAGTCCAGCTCAATCATGTCAAAGGGAGATGACAGAGGCTAAGCTATACTATCACTAGACATGAACACGAAAGAATAATATGGCGAGTAACATGAGAAAAGAAAGAGCAACCATGTACGTGCTCGTAGAACTAGAAAATAACTATGATATGAAGCGGGAGAGAAATATGTACCAAGTGAGACATAAAAGAATAGTAGTATAGAAAAGCATGTAAGTACTATAAAGTTTGGCAAGGTGTACTTGCCTGGTTTTGTGATGTGAAGATGAAATCTCGCTCCCGTGTCCACGCCTCCGTAATGCAATGCTCCTAAATAATTTATTTAACTACTTATGAAACCTATAACAAAACTTAATTAACTAAATTAGTGTTTTAAACTACTTTAACTATATTCAAATATCTCGTAGGACTACTTAAATTGTATAACATACATACGTGTCCAACGAGACATCGGAACACAGTTTTAGGATTTTCGACCTTCCAATTAATCGGTTATGACCCCACGTCAATAACACACTTAAAAATCATATAAAATTTAAAAATAATATAAAAATATTTTCTACAGTATTAACTCTAAATTCCAGAATTATAATTTATAAAGAATTATGTGACTAGTTGACTACTACGTCAGCTAGTCTACCCGAAACTCGTCCTGAACGGCCAATTACTCAAAATAGCTAAAATACCAAAAAAATATTTTACAGAATTAAAGTACATTATATCTCATAATTAATACATAAATACAAGTTAAGTTTTGCTACTAATTTGGGACATTCTAGGTCAGCAGGTTACCCAAAATAGCTAGTTTTGACCTATAATTTTACCGACCATATTTGAGTTGATAAATTCATGAAAAAATAATTAAAAATCCTAATTTCTATATATGAACATACATAAAATTCAGTTTTAAAATAACCACCAATAACTTATAGTTCCTTCACAACAGTTAAATTTGATCCTACCGAAGCATGAATATTACGACTATAAATCATGAAACTTTTATGGGTGAAAATACATAACAAAAGGTACCAAAATAATATTTTTACAGATTTAATAATAGAATTTTTACAGAATTATAGCATGGGTTTGAGATGGAAAAATTAGGGTTTCTTACCAAAAGTCCTTGCTAGTTGGGTTGTGGAGGCTTCTCCTTGCCAAAGCTCCCACCTTTATTGTTATCCTTGCTTGCTAATTCTCTCTTGATGAGTTTGGAGGAGTTGGCAATGGCTTTAGATAGTTGGATGGAGAAGATGAGTTTTTAGGGTTTGTTTGGTGGAGTTTGGATGGAAGAAAGATGAAAGAATGGTTTTATGGAGGAGAAAGAATTGTATGATGGAGGGGATAAGATGATGGGTTTGGATGGAGGAGATGCTACCGAAATTTGGAGAGTGAGGGGGTTGGTCGCCTATGGAGGAAGAGGAAGGAAGAATTAAGTTAGGATTTGGGTTTGGCTAAAAGTAGGTATATATATAGGCTTTTTTTTGGGTTGCATGCATGTAGTATAATAGGAAACCTATTCCTAATTGGATGTTCGGCCTGGAGGGTTTTTGGGCGAACACTCCATGGTGGGGTCCACTTGGTATGGTTTGGTTGTTTGGTGAGTTGCTAATTGATTGGATTGAGGATTAAAAAGGTCTTTCCTAATATAGACTAATTAAATCTATCTTATATAAATACAATCCAAATATGAATTAAATATAAATATATATATTATTAATATATTTTAATGTCCAACATACCTACATATGTTTGGATTGGACTTTGGATCAAATATAAACTAATGCCAACTAGGATTAAACAGGATTACACGTAGACACTTTCTATAAATATAAACTTTTCAAAATTGAAAATATATTAATATTAATAAATATATATATCAACATGAAGGTATTTGAGAGCACTACAAGTCTATTTAGATTTGGATTTGGTTCGGGTCAAGTCGGACTAAATTGGTACAACCGGGTCTCCTAGAAAGTCAATAATCTAATAATTAAATAAATAAATCATCGGTGGGGGTTAAGTCGCAACTTCGCTTGGTTTTCCTATTTAGAACATACCTATGGCTCGACCTTCCCTACTATGGCTAAAATACTAGTCAAAGCACACGTGTACACTATCCGTGCCACAATTCTTGGTCATCTAGTACTCCAAAACTCAACCATGGCTAAGGTCATCTATAATAATAACTATTAATCAAAATATTCATAAATTCCATAAAATCCTATTTAAATCAAATAAATAATAAAAAGTAATTCTAAAAATTTAGGGGTGTTACAAAGATGAAGAGGGGTAATAAATAGGAGAAGCGGGGCCCACTGGGTTGGCTGTAACTTAGCCACCCGAGTTCGGGCTGAGTTCGCCTAAAACTCTTATTTTGGCTATTTTACACCAAAAAATAATATCTACTTATCAATTTATCAAATTCTTTCATTTGTTTAATTCAAAAAATTATTAATTTCAAATCTCAATTAATATAATTAAAATTATTTAACAAATTAATTTTGTTACACATTGATTGTCTCAGATTAGCTTTAGGAATATTATCCCAGCTAGAGGAGATCCACACAGGATGCTTAAGTTCTATTTCGCTTAAGCTCTTAATGCCTTGGTGATAGACAGATCATTTGTAAGTTTGTCTCTAAAATAATCATAACATATTAGAATTAATTCAATAAATAAAATTAATTAATATTATTGATATCTAAAATTTTTAATTCACGATGTAAATAGTTGAATCTACCTTCTGTCAAAGGTTTAGTAAAGATATCAGCTAGTTGATGTTCTGTGTCAACATATTCTAAATTAATGTCTCTATTTTGTTGATGATCTCTAAGAAAGTGATGTCGTATCTCAATATGCTTGGTGCGTGAGTGGTATATTGGATTCTTAGTCAAATTGATCGTGCTAGTGTTGTCACAAAATATAGAAATTATGAATAATGTAAATTGTAGTCTTCTAGGATTTGTTTTATCCATAAATTTTTTGCACAACAACGTCCTGCAGCGATATACTTCGCCTCGGTAGTTGATAATGCAACAAAATTTTGTTTCTTGCTAAATCAAGAGACTAAAGCTTTGTCTAGATGCCTAGAAAATGACACGTTCCGCTAGTACTTTTTCTATCCACTTTGCATCCAGCAAAATCAGCCTCGAATAACCGGTTAGGTTAATAGACGTAGTTTTGGGATACCACAAGCCGACAGAAGAAGTGCTCTTAAGGTATCGAAAGATACGCCTAACAACGCGCAAGTGTGATTCCTTAGGGTTAGCTTGGAATCATGCATTTAAGCAAATACTAAACATTATATCTGGACGACTAACAGTTAGATATGACAAACTGTCGATCATACCTCGATACTTACGTGTGTCGACTGGTTTGCCTTGTTCATCTATGTCAAGCTTAGTTGAAGTTGCCATCGGAGTCCCAAGCGGTTTGGCTGACTCTAGATCGAACTTCGTTAGCAGATCCTTTGTGTATTTGGCTTGATTAATAAATGTCCCATTTGTGGTTTTCTTGATTTGCAGTCCATGGAAGAACTTCAACTCCCCCATCATGCTCATCTCAAACTCACTCTGCATGAACATAGAAAAATCTTGACAAAGAGATTCATCAGTAGAACCGAAAATAATGTCATCGACATAAATTTGTACTAATAACAGATTATTATTTAGAGATTTTATAAAAAGTGTTGTATCAACCTTGCCTTTTGAAAAAAATTCAAGTAGAAAAGAGCTTAGACGATCATACCAAGCACGATGGGCTTATTTCAGTATGTATAAGGCTTTCTTCAACTTGAAAACATATTCAAGTTTTTTTGAAATCAATAAACCAGGCGGTTGAGCGACATAAACTTCTTTTTTATAAAACCATTTAAAAAAGCACTTTTAACATCCGTTTGAAATAATTTGAAATTAAAAATAGGCAAAAGCATATAACATGCGAATGGATTCTAAAATACAATTGGGGATATGTCTTCGTAGTCAATACCTTTCTTTTGGTTGTATCCTTGAGCTACGAGTCGAGCCTTGTTATGTGTGACAAACCATTCTCATTAAGTTTATTTCGGAATACCGAACGGGTGCAAATTATCGTATGATCAATGGGCTTAGGAACAAGTTTCCAAACTTGCTTTCATTCAAAATGGTTCAACTCCTCTTGCATAGCATCTAACCAATAAATATCATTACAAGCTTCTTCATGTTCTTAGGCTCTAACTGTGAAATAAATGCTACACTAGAAACTATATCTCTAATTGAGGAACAAGTACTTATATCCTTGTGATCTTACCTATTACTAAGTCCTTGGGTGGTCAGCCATGATTTTATTCTCTTTGGCAGACTCTCCAAGTAGCTGGTTTCGGGTTCCACTTCAGTAGGTGCTTTGCTTGGTGTACCGTGGTCTTTATCGTCACTGTCATTTTTCATTTGACTGATCATCTCATCGAAGGTGACGTTGGTTGATTCTTCAATTGATATTGATTTCTTGTTGAAGTCTCGGTAACCTTAGCTTTTGGCCGCATAACCTAGAAAAATACCTTCATCGGCTTTTGAGTCAAATTTTCCCAAATTATTTTTTGTATTCAAAATAAAATTTGCAACCAAAAATCTTAAATAAGAAACATAGGGGTCCTATTAAACCATAGTTCATATGGAGTCTTCTTCGATTTAGGTCGAATAAGAACCCTGTTCATAATATAACATGTTGTATTGACAACTTTAGCCCAAAAATATTTAGGCAGGCTAAATTGGTTTAACATAACTCTAGCCATTTTGCTAAGAGTTCTGTTCTTACGTTCCACAATGACATTTTGTTGCGGAGTCCTAAGGCAAGTAAATTTATGCAAATATCCGTGTGGTCACAAAATGCTCGAAGTCAACATTCTCGAATTCGCCACCATGATCGTTTCAAATGCGAGTGATCATGAAGCCTTTCTCATTTTGTACCTTTTTATAAAATATGACAAATTTTGATAGTACATCATTCTTATAAGCAAAAAATATACCTACATGTATCGGAGTAATCATCTACAATTACAAAGGCATATAACTTACCATTTAGACTAGTAACTCTGCTGGATCCAAATAGATCCATATGTAATAATTGTAGAGGTCGAGTAGTACTTACAACGTTTGTGAGACTCGTCTCTATATCGGTATTTATACGAATATGTATTTTTGTACAGTATTTCTTATTTTTGGTTTTTGAATACTCTAAAATTTTCAACTTATAGATTTTCTTCTTGACCGACATACCTCCAGTATACCAGTATATACCAAAGGCATACCTGCCACTCCCATTTTTTGTTATACGTATTTTCAATATACCTGTACGAAATTCTGATATTTGTCAGGTGACCCGTATTTTGACTTGTCTTTCTTAGCCTTGTCTTGGTTTAATCTTAACTTGGTTTAGTTCAACTTAGCATAGCTTAGTTTGGGTTGGTTTTAGATGAGAAGGATTTTGTATAAAAATCAACTCTCTCTCTCTCTCCTCCATTAACTCCATTTACTTTCATCTTCTCTCTGAATTTACTCCTCCCCCAACCCGAGGCAAGTACATCTTGCCAAATCTTGAATATTATTTTACCATTTTGTTTGTTCTATTCTCTTCCTTGTATGATTCTAAGCCTCTTTACAACTTGGAGTTTTGGTTTTAATGTTTATTTTTTGTAGAACTAAGTTTGTAGTTTTTTCGGTTTTCTTGGTTTTGATCTGTTAAGTTTATTATTACTGAAATCTAAGGGTCACATGTTGTAGAAATTTCATTCTACCCAATTTTGGCTTTTGAACCACTTGATTTTGATTTATTTTGAGTTAGTTTTAGCATTTTTGTGTTCATGGGTTCAGACACATCTTCGGTGTTGTCGGGACGATAAACATTGTCGCTTGCGCTTTGTGTGTCACGTACCCGTGCGTCGTTGCTCGCTCTCCATGCACCGTGGCCAGTTTTGCTCGCGCGCGTAGCGCATTTGCGTGCCACGCGCCCGTGCCATCCATTGGTCGCGCGTCGTGCGCCATGGTTGTGCGCTCCGTGAGCATGGGCAGTTTTGCTCGCACGTGTAGTGCTTTTGCGTGTCGTACGCCCGCGCCATTCATTGGTCGCGTGCCCGCGCGCCGTACTTGCGCGCTTTGTGCGCCGTAGGCAGTTTTGCTCACGCACGTAGTACTTTTGTGCACCGTGCGCTCGCGCCATTTATTGGTCGTGCGCTCGCATGTCGTGCTTGCGTGCTCCGTGCGCCGTGTACAGTTTTTCTTGCGTGTGCAGTGCATTTTGCGTGTCGTACGCCCGCGCCATTTATTGGTCACATGCCCACGTGTCTTGCTTGCACGTTACGTGTGCCGCGAGCAGTTTTGCTCGAGCGTGCGGTACATTTTGGGCGCCATGCACCCACGCCATTCATTGGTCATGTGCCATGGGTCATGCTTGCGCGCTTCGTGCGCTGTGGGCAGTTTTGCTCGCGCGCATTGCGCCATGCACGGATTGCCTTGAATGACTATTTTTACTTCTTTAAGCTATTTTGTAGCTAGAATCTTGAAAAGCTCAAAACAAGAAAGTTGTAGATCTTTGTCTTACCTTCAAGAATATTCTTCTTTCACTTAATTGAAGTTCATATACGACTAATAATTTCAATCATAGTTTTGATCTTTTGGCATATTTTCTGTACTTGGCCGTTTTTGATATTTTTTCGACTATAATAAATTCTTAACATGATTAGATGATCTCGTATAGTTAGAGAATGATTATACACCATATATACACTTGACACTAGCACATGTTTAATTATTATTCTATGTCTTATACTTACTTTTATTTATTCCTTTTCACATGCCATGATATGTCTTTCTTTTGATTCTTTCTTATATACTATGATATGTATTGCCATGCCTTTCGAATTTATTATACTTTGCAGTCTATGCCATGTCTAGAATTTCTTTGTTATGGCCCGTCGTGGCGCACCCATGTTACATGTCTTCTTTGCTTATTAAATAGTGGACCGTCGTGGCGCACTCACGTTACATGTCTTCTTTGCTTACTAGATAGGACCCGTCGTGGTGCACTCTTTTACATCTTTTCTTGCTTACATGATAGTGGCCTGTCATGGCGCACTCCTTATTTTCTCTATAGTGGCTCATCGTAGCACTCCTAGCTTCCAGCTTATTATATTTTCTTGTTGTGGCTTGTTATAGTGCACTTTTTGTATTGTTCAGTCTTGCATATCATGTCTAGGATGGATTCTGCATAATGCCACACCCAGAATCCAACAAAAAAATGTTAAGGACTAATAACTAGCTTGATTATCTAGATCATTCGGAGGAAGAATTTTCCAGTAACCTGCAGCACTTCGTGTTCCGGTCTATATTATACACATGGGAATTGGAGCTATCTGTCATGATGAGCACATTTCCAGCACACCGTCGAGTGGGGCACTTCTTTAGGACACACGTATCTTACTGCGGTGTGTTTGCTATACTTATTTTTTTTGGCCTGGATGAGTCGGGTAGCTGTAGGGAAGGTAACTGGATTGAATTTCTCAAAAGTGCATATATTAGTAATTAGGATTGTGATAAACCTAGTTTGATAATGTATAAAGTTGTACTCATTGCTTGACGTGATTGTTGTATGGGGTCCAGTCTAGTCTAGTTGTGTCTAGGCAGTGTCCATACTTGTTTATTTCAGTACATCATTATTTATGCTTTACTTTTGTCGGTAAATGATTAGAGACTAAGTTCTGTTCAGGAGAAGGATTACAACCCCGATCCTTGTTTGGTTTACGGGTTGTAACTTGGGTTCCAGAATAGTTCCTAAGTCATCTTATCATTTGTCGTTATATATAGTTCTTACATGCTCACATGTCTCAGCTATCTAACATGCTCACATGTCCAGTCATCTAACATGCCCACATGTTCCAATTATCTTACATGCTCACATGTACCATTTTCGTACATTAATAAGTTTAAGTCACATGTTCACATGCTTTCTTTTAATTCACATGTCCCTAGTTTATTATGTCACATATTATTTACTTATGCTCCAGGTTGATTTGCTTATTGTCTTTTCTATTCTCGGGATAAGTGCATTGGTAGTGCACGTGTCTCGATCCATATTTACTTATTTCTGTCTCTATCCATTGCTATATTAGTTATTGCTGGTTTTAGTTCATAGTTTGGCTTCCTTTGTGGTACTTGCTATTGGGGGTCTGACCCCACTAGTTTTGTTTGGCCGGATCTGGTAGAGGAGCCCGGAGGATCTTTCGTACCATCTACTCAACGGTGACTATCCGGAGCACCAGAGTAGCTTAGTAGGTTTTCCTATATCATTATTCCACTAGTTATGTACATTATTCTTTTATGACGTTTAGTCTCCGAGCACATGTTTATCTCGTGCTTTAGATCTTGACATTTAGCCTATGGACCTAAACATGATTTACGTATTCTAGACTATGCTAGAGCTTATCATGTATGACTATTACTCTTACTAGTTCTTCACTTTGTATTACTAGCTTCATGATCATTGATATGATAGTTTGGGACGTTTACTGTTTTATATTCCAGATGATCATACTTCTTGTACTTTGCATATTTGCCTATAATTGAGATACCTAAGACTCTTAACCTAGGATTGACTGTTGGATTGTGTCACGACCCGCACTCACTGTAAGGGTACAAGTGCGTAACAACGTCCAGCCTACGTCGTAGAATCGGCTGTAGAACACTGTACTAGGTCACTATCTAAACAACAACTCACGCAAATATATAACTTGTCATAATCTCAACTCCGAACGGAGGACAAGTATAAATATAATGAAGCTCAATCACAATCTAAGCACGATAAGATAACACAGAAGTTTTATAACTAATAAGACTAAAAAACAACGACAAATAAAACTACTAAATAATATATCTCAAACAATCTCATAACAAAGTCAATATCTCAACTTATTACAACTCAAGTTCTAAACATGAATCTAAAGGAAGTCTACTAGCTAGTCTCCCGATCAATCCTGGGAGTCAGGGCCGAAG
>JANAVB010026449.1:0-62244 GCA_029216955.1 Iris pallida
TCTGATGTAAGCTAGCCTTCCTTGAAGGCGTCTGAGTTCGCGAAGATTTTTTGGGGACCCATCTCATGATTGCTTTCGTCTTCTCAGGGTCTACATGGATACCCTGTGCAGTGATGATAAAGCCCAAGACTTTTCGCTGGATACGCCCAGAAAGGACTTCGTAGGTTCATTTTCAAATTATGTGCTCGCATTAGGTCGAATACCGTCCTTAGATCCTGCAGATGGTCCCCTTGCTATGGCTCTTAACGGCTATATCGTCAGCACTCCACTGTCTTGCGTAAGTGGTCTCTGAAGATGATGCTCATCGCTCTTTGATAGGTGGCACCGGCATTCTTCAAACTGAAAGGCATGACTATGTAGCATACGTGCCAATTGGTGTTCAGAATGATGTTGCTTTTCGTCATCAGGAGACATTTTGATTTGGTTATACCCCGAGAAGCCATCCATGAATGACATACGTTCAAAGCCGCAGGTGTTGTCGATCATGATGTCTGTGATAGGAAGGGGGAATTCATCTTTGGGGCACGCCTCGTTCAGGTTGCGGAAGTCGATGGAGATTCGAATCATCCCATTCTTCTTGAGGATGGGTACTATATTGGCGACCCAATCGGGATGTTGTTCCTCACGAATGAAGCCGCTGGCTGTCAGTTTGTTGACTTCGGCTTCGATCGCATCCATGATGCCTGGACAGAAGCGTCGCTGTTGTTGCTTGACTGGTTTCGCATCTGACCGAATATTGAGTTTGTGAAGAGCAATGTCAGGATTTAACCCTGGCATGTCTTCATAGCTCCAGGCGAACACATCAATGTATTCTCTGACAAGTTCTAGCAGCGACTCCCGTTCTTCGTCTGTTAGGCTTTTACTGACGAAAATTGGTTTTGGAGAAGATTCACTGCCGAGATCCACTTGTATGACTTCATCTTCAGTAGGAGGTTCTCTCAGTTCGAACCGCTTTTCCCATTGTGCGTCTAATTGCTGGGCCCACGGCTCTAGCTCGAGGATCTCGGGGATGTCTTCGTCTTCTTCGTAAGCGTCGGCGAATGCCATGTTGATTGTCATGACTTGTCTGAACACGTCTCCGATGCTGGTATCTGTGTCAGAAGTTGGTGACCCGGTTGAATGTGACTGCCAGTCGCATTCTTTATCTGAACTCTCGGGGGTCGCAGTGGGCGTTACATACCCTAGCCCGCATCGAGTTTTGTTATAGTAATCCCATGGTTTACCCACCGGGACTGGCGGCTTCAAAGGTAATCGTCGTCCAGTACCGTAGTTTAAACCCGGCATCGTCTCCAGATTATACCCCTATTTTTGCATGAGATATTTGGATTGTGGGCTATACAGATACAGAGATAGTCTGACGGCATCTGACCCGAGGTCGGTTTCCTTTGTGGTGGAAGGATGCGGGTTGTTCGTCCGGCCGAAGATGATTGGATGGTCCCCTCCCTCGATTATTCGGTAAGCGTCTTCTACTGGAGTAAGCTGGATCACGGTGTACACATTTGTCACTTGTGTGTGCAGGTGAGTGCCTATACCGTGTTCCATAGCATACATTGTACATAGCTTATTGAGCTCGGTGTAGTTCAAAGATAACCCTTTATTGATGAAGTAAGGTATCTTTTCTAGGGGGATTACATCATCAGCGGAGGGAACATCAGTGTGGGCAGCCACATACTTGGCTAACTCTGGTTCCTGTTCGGCTACCCCCTGTGTAAATAAAGACTGATAGGACGACCTGGGAAGCTTGATTGTCAGTGGTTCAGTTGATGGAGTTGAGCGTGGAGTTGTTGGCAGACTAGCGACCCCCAGTTTGGCACTCGAGGTGGAGCGAGGAGTGGCCGGTTTGCTAAAAGTGTCAGACCTTGTATCGGGGTGACGACTCTTCTTGGGAAGGCGTATCGTCAGTGGCCTATCGGAGGGATTAAGCTTTTCCGTTTGGGGTTGACCGACTCTCGACAGTCTGATTGTCAGTAGCCCCGTTGTGGGTCTCGGTACTTGGTTGGACCTTGGCAGCCGAATTATCATCTGTTCCTCCTGCACTGAGAGGCTGATTGCATCCTTACGCGGAGCGGCCGTAAGGGGTGCAAATTTGCCAGGTTTGCGAGCTTGAAGGTGGATCGTCAGAGGTTCTTCTGATCCTGAGGCCGTCTCAGTTCGAGCCTATTTATTTTCATCCAGGTGCCTCTTCGACTTCTCGTATAAGCAAGAGTCCGAGTAGTAGGATTTGACCCCTTTGAAGGGATCGATATCAGCAAATTCTGTCTTTACAAAGTCGTGTTTGTCGACATATTTGAAGCACTGGTGTAGCGTAGAAGGCACTATCATATAATCGTGTATCTATGGGCGCCCCAAGAGGATGTTGTAAGAAGTGTCTGCATCTATGACGTAGCAGGTGACTTCGGATTAGAGGTCGCCAATTTGACACTTCAGACGAATCTTCCCAATAGGGTAGCTCATGTCCGAATTGAAACCGCTGATGGCGGTGCTTGTAGGTGTCAGGCGATGCATTGGGATGCGGAGATGATATAGCAGACCCTTCGGGATGATGCTTATGGAAGAGCCAGGATCAATATGCATCCGATCCACCTTCACGTCGCCGATGTATCCCGTGTAGTATAGCGGGCGATCATATAGGTTGGTTTTGATGAGCATGTCCTACGGAGTGAACATGATGTTGGGTATTGCTCACGTACAGGCACTGTCCTGGAGATCCATAGGTGAGTCCTCCCCGGTGAGGTTGGATTGAGCCAGATAGGCATCGGCATTTTGGAGTGCTTCGCTCAATGCAATACGAACGTCCTTGGAAAGCCTTAGGAGTTTGTACAGTGACAATTTGGTCGGAGTGTTAGCCAATTGTGCTAAGATGTCAAAGTTGTAGGACCTCTCTAGCCCTTGGGCTGCGTCTTTTCGGAGAGATTTATCGAAGCGAGTCTTATTCGGCCTAGGCTTGTCGGTCGTCGAAGGTTGAGCCGGGTCCCAGAGTATCAGTTGTAGTGGGTTGATAATTTTTGGCTGGGTTGTCAACTACAGGTTAGGATTGCGCTTCGGACCGCGTGACGACGGCTGTAGCTTCCTCGTTGTCTGCTGAGATTGTATGGCAGGTCCTGACTTTTCTACTTTTCTTTTTGTCGGTAGAAGATGGTGTGGGACGAGTCACTTCTGACACCAAGTCTGGATGGATCCACATGACCTCCCCTCGAGATGTGGTAAGGGGTACTAGACCGGCAGCCAGATCTCGGGGAGGTGGAAGATTGGTAATCTCCATTGTTGCCAGAGGGACGGGCATCACCCCGTCTTGAGTCTCCGTCGGAGGGAAGCTGTCGAATTGTACGGACACCATATTGGCTGCCACGGTTACTTTCTTCGAAATCGATGGCCAGAGCGTTCGAATCGATGAGGCTTTGGATGTACCGTTTCAGTTGGTAGCAGTCGTGTGTAGCGTGGTATACATAACGGTGGTAATGGCAGAACTTTGGGTTCTCTAGATCAGCCGGCCGAGGCTCCCGTCTTGGTGGAGGGAGCTGAATTCTATCTCCTTGTATGAGCATGTCCAAGATAGGCTTGACATGGCCGTCTTTGAAGGAGTAATCGATTTGCGGCCATTGTTTGTCTACGGGCTTCGGCTCAGGTTTTTGTGTTGTATCGGCCACTATAGCCTGCTTTCCCTTGCTGACCCGATTGTTGGAGGGATTACCCCCATTATCGTTGTTGGGACGCTTGTCCTTGTTTTCTCCTTCCGAGATGTGCAATCCCAGTTGGCGAGCCTTCTTTAGTCGTTCTTCGGTGCTTGTGGCGCTGATGATGAATGCCTTCCAATCTTTGAATTGACTTTCGCCCATCCAGAGACTGATCGTAGGAAGCAGTCTCTTTTGGCAGATCTCAATCAAAGAGGAATCTGGATTTCCGGAGGGCAGCTTCATGGCGGTCTGGCAGAACCGCTCGATGTAGTTCCTTGTCAACTCTTTCTCCCCTTGGACGACGTCTATGAGAGTGGACATAGTGACGTCCTGTCCTACTTCATAGAATTGCTCCAAGAACAGGCGCTTGAAGCCGGTGAAGGAGTGGATGCAGTTGTCCGGTAGATTGCGGTACCAATCGAAGGTAACCCCTTATAACGCCCCAATGAATAACCGTGTGAGGATAGCATCATCATGGGGCAGATGGCCGGTGGTGACCTCGAAGTAAGTGATGTACCGACTTGCTGAGGTTTTGCCATCATACGGGTTAATATTGAACGGCTTATATCTTGGTGGGAATGGAACATCCCTCCATTCAGCAGGGTATGGTTGCTATATTCTGAGATCTTGAGCATTTTCTCGGGTATGGAACATGGCTCAGAGCTCCTGGACCTCTCTCCTTACTTCTCGGGTCTCATCTGTCGCGGTGGGGGCTGTTATTTCGGAAGGATTATTGCCCGGCTTTGGTGCCGTTGAGTTCGAATCTACATTGACCGCGGGGCCCGTGCTTGTTTGACCAGGCGTTCCTCCTTGTATAGTGGGCAGGGCCACTTTAATCTCGTCTACAGACTTGACCAAAACAAGTAATATGGCTTCGAGATTGTCGATGCGCTGGCGATCATTGGAACCACCTTGATTGATGTCCGTCATGAAAACCGTCCTTACATAAGGAGGGATGGAAGGAACTGTGGAGGATGTGCCCTCCGAGTCGTACCCATGCATCAAGAAGTCATCGGGATAGGTGGGAATGTTCTCTTCGGGTTCGGAATCGGAGGGAACGGTATCCCCAGCTTCAGAGCTTGCTTCGTCTTGAGAATCATGGATGTCCTCGGGGACATCGGTGCCTGTCGTACCTGAAGGAAGAATCGTTTCCCCGGGCTTGGCTCCTTGAAACATCGAATTGTTACGGATATTCGGAGGAGTGCTACCTCCAACCCCCAGCGATGTGGATGATGAATTTCCCACTGCAGCAGATTTCGTCTTTGAACGGGTGTGTTGGAATACTCCGGTGGAACACAGCCGTTTAGACGATAGTTTCTTAGCTGTAGTGGTTGATATCTTGGGACTGGAGATGCTTATCTTTTTTCCCCTTCTTTTGGCGGGGACCTTCTGAGCGGAATTGCAGGAGACAACAGGAGGTGCCTCATCTTCTGAGCTCGGATGCTGTAGTCTTTGGAAGACGGACGGCCGATCTTCCGTCACTGCCGCGTTATTACAGCAGCAGTTGACGATGATTTGGGTACAGCGATGTCCAAGCGAGGACTCTTTGCACGCCGATACTCCTTCTCTTTCCTTGCATTTGTGGAGGATCGCCTCCCGCGGGTCGGAGGAACCACTCTGTCCGTTTGCCGCCGGAGGCTGGACTCGAGCGGTTGTATACAACTTTCCATCCGAGGCTCGTGTGATAGTCAACCGGAAGCCCCGATAGTTAGAGATTGGGACAGCTGACTGGGCTCGACGAGCCCGCACTGCCCTAGACTTCCTTCTTTTAGCACATGCGGGTGCGTAATAGGAGGAGTCCAAGTTGAATACCACAGAGTCTGGTTTATCGTCCAGAGAACCATCAGGGTCACGACCGCATGAGAGACGGTCGAAGACTGATCGAGAGAAGCATGAAACGGATGCTATGCGGCTAGAGTTGGGTACCGTGCAGGCTGTCTGCATGCGGTTGTCTTCTGCCGTCGGATGAATTATTTTTATGCGGCTAGGAGTCACGACCGTACAGGCTGGCCGCATGCGGTTGGCAACTGTGGCCGCATGGGTTTTCTGCAAGCGATTGACTCCCATAGCCGTACGAGTTTCATCCGTGTGGTTGGCAACTGTAGCCGCATAAGCTATGCGGCTGACAGATATGGCCGCATGAGTTTTCTTCATGCGGGTGGAGGATGTAGCCGCATGAGCTTTCTCCCTGCGGCTGATACCCTTATGCGGCTCGGATCTCATAGAGTTTCTCTTTGCCCCTGTAAGTCCAGCATTATAGTATTTTCTTCTGCCGGACTTGGGGACAGCAGAGTTATCTACGATCTGAAGTGGGGCCGCAGGGGAATCTTGCTCGCCGTCTTGAACAACAGAGGGTGTCTCTGTGAGAGCTTCAGTAGGAACGAAGGATCGGGATCTCTACTCCTTACAGGCCTTCTTTGTGCGGGCTCGCTTCTGGACCGGGCCAATGCTCTTGTCGGAGAGCATTTCTTCGAATGCTTGTTGGTCGAACCGGGCGACCATCTTTTGTTGCATGGAGCCAAGCTTGGCTGCATCCAATTGCGTTACCAACTCCTCAGCCGTGGAGAAGTTAGTCCCCAGCTGAGTCGCCATCGTGTTTGCCATAAAATATAAAAGAACAGAACAATTATCGGAGGACCAGACTTTTACTTCACGTTACAAACTCGCTTCTACAAAGAAAGCCTAGGGACAAAAACCTAGGTACAGTAGTCTAAGTACAATTGTTTATTTTAGATTCTGGGGGGTGACGATAGAGGCTCGGGAAGGCGACGGCATCCCTGCCTTACTCCTTGGACGATCGGTATGCAGCCTTGGCTCCTTGTGAAAAGATGGTTGGCGTTGATGAAAAAATGCTCTTCTTGCTCCTCTGTTGCTCTTCTGGCTTCTCTCTCTCTCTCTGTGTGTATTCTCTCTCTGACTATGAGGGGGAAGTCTCTCTGTATATATGTATTTCTCTCTGATATTGTATATCGCAAGGGAATAGCACCCTGCTATTTATAATAGTGGGCTGTCATCATTAGGGTTGCCAATGATTACATCTTGGAGATGGCGGCAACCTGGGGATTGGTCAATCCAGGCCGTTCATTTCTGATTGTGACGAATCCGAGCCATTAGGTGTAGATTACACCAAATCCTATTAGCAATTAATGCTGATTGGAATAAATCTTCCTTATAATGATTTCTGATATCTGCGAATAAATTAGATCTATTCTTCTGCCACGTGTCCCAGATTATTGGGATTTGATCTAATCTTTAATGGCAGCAAATCTGAGGAATTAATCGGTTTAGGACACGTGTCCTAGGAGCTGCTGGGGGAATCTGGACCGTATGACTCCCTGAGCCGCATGAGTTTTCTGAGCCGCATATGATTAAGCCCATGTGTCAGGGCTGCCTGGGCAGTGGCCCTCGCTTGAGCCCTCGAACTACAGGGGAGTAATCCTTGTGGGCCGCATAGGTACATATTTGCCCGAGCCGCATGGACATGATCCTCTCGAACCACATGAGAAGTCCTCGCTCGAGCCGCATGAGGCTTTCTTGGCCTGAGCCGCATAGGACAGATTCGCTCTGAACCGCATGAGAAGTTCTTTGCTCGAGCCGCATGAGGCTTTCTTGGCCTGAGCCGCATAGGACAGATTTCCTCTAAACCGCATGAGAAGTGAGCCGCATACGAACGCCCACATGGCAAGGCCATGTGGCATTTTTATGGCTCTTGGGGGATTTGTGTCAGAGATCTCTTTTCTCTTCCCCAGAGATTCATCATTATGACAGAGTCATAATTACCTGCTTTTGTGTCAGGGCTGTCAACTTTTCAGAGGGGTCAGCCGTCAAAGCAATTAATGCAGCATGGGTCGGAGGGGAGCACTGTCAGGCCACGTGTCTTCTGGGCCGCATGGAATGCCTCGGGCCGCATAGCTCCTTATGCCGCATGACTCCCTGAGCCGCATGAGTTTTCTGAGCCACATGAGTCATTTTCTTTAGTATTTTCCATGCTTCTACAACACCCTCAGGCAAGCCAATACCACAAGCGGAACCCTTGGTGGTCAAGTAACCCAACACAGCATCCCAACCTCTGGACTCGCAGGGGGTAGCCGAAGAGGACGTAGAACTCGCCAAGTACCTGGTTGCACAGGTGGATAGCCCCTCCCCTGATGATGTAATCTCTGTCGACAAAGTTCCTTATTTCATCAATAAGAGGCTGTCGTTGGACTATATATATATATATATATATATATATATATATATATATATATATATATATATATATATAATATTGTCTAGAGTGTCGAGTTATGTACATCAGGTACCTCTGAACATACACTCTGTTCCCCGAGGGGACTTGTATTGCATCTCTTCGAGTAACAAGTTATGTACATTGATACCTCTGAACTTCCGCTATTACTACTGTTGGGTTTTATTTCAAAATCTATTACCCGCACCACCAGTGCGCATAAGGGTAATAGGTCCATAAAACTTATCCTAATCTATTACTCGCACCATCGGTGCACAAAAAGGGTTATAGGTCCACAAAATTCCCCAACGAGTAAAACAACCACATCCATATTACCTCTGAGTTGTTTTCCGTCCATCACAAACAAATCACCCAATACATAGAACTTCCACGTTGATAGCACCTCTGAGTTGTTCTGTGTATCCCCATTAGGCCCACTCCTACCATGTCCTCATTACCTCTGAGTAGGGAGGCTCTACTCTAGACCCATATTTACCACGTTCTCATTACCTCTGAGTAAAAATGTTAGTTTTCTCTCCACTTATTATCAGTACTCGCATCGCCAGTACACAAAAAGGGTAATAAGTCCATAAAAGTTATCATGATCTATTACTCGCACCATCGATGTACCAAAGAGTAGTAGGTCCACAAAATATCATTCAAATCTATTTGCTCGTATTTCCAACTGCACAAAAGGGCAATAGGTCCACAAAAAGTCCCTCAGTAGAATATTCTTAATCAAAATGTTGTAATAGACCCTCTAGTACAAGCACCCCAGATGCTACGAATAAAAAGTAGAGTGAATGTATTCTGCTTATTCAAAATCAGTTATATTCACAAGACTACATCTCAAAAAAAGGAATTCACTACTCATCAGCAACACATAGCTTGATGAGAATGCCTTCCAGCTGTACAGTTGAGCGCTCAATTCTCAGCCTGACTCGGCGTTCAGCTTCCTAGGATAGCTTTTTGGCATCCTCAAAATGTGCATGAGCCTGCCAATTTTCTTCTAATTTCTTCAATGCTCCCTCTAGAGCAGCAGAGGCTCGTGTGACCTCAGCACTCTCCTTGCAAATTTTCTCTCACTCCTGACGAGTGGCTTAGAGCTCAGTCCCCAGATATGTCAGCCTGGCCTGGAGCTGGAGGAGCTGCTCGTTAGTTTCGGCCATAGCACGAATGGTGGTCTCCTCACGAGTCAAGCAAATCTCACCCTCTCGGCTCAGTCTGTCATATTTTAGAGACAGCTTGTACAGGTCCTTCTCCAAGGTGGGCTTAGTCGTCTCATGTACGACCTTCATCTTTACCAAGGCTGTCATAAGGAAAGCATGCTTCTGCTCCACTGTAACAGACATATCGACTTGTCGTAGTTTTTGCAACTGGATTAGGCACTGATCAGCCTCTACCAGCTTGTGCTCCAGAAGGACGGCCACCCCTTCTCAACCTGGGAGCGTCTTCAGCAGTTCAATCTGACCGCAGGCATAATGACGAGCTATGGCAAATGATGTTCCCCTCCTCAAAGCAGCCTCAACCCCCGATTTCAAATGGCGATAAAAGCTCTCGACTATGTCCCTTGACGACTCGTCTAAATTCTTCAGAGAGGACAGCATCGAAGGGATGGCACCTAGGGAAGCCGAAGGCATCTGGGAAGGAGGCACACTTGAGCTTGATGACCTTATTAAAAGGGAAACAAACTTCGAGCGATGAGACCTCCGTACAGCAGTAATCTCCTCCTCTGTAGCTCGAAGAAGCTGAAAACCAGATAGGGCAGAAAGTTCAACATCCGGGAAAGAGGCAGTTCCAATCGATCCCGCATCCACCAAAGAGGTTGAAGGAGCCGGGACCTCTATGCTCAATACGGTGGAAGGCCTCTCAACTTGAGCCGGAAGGGAAGAAGGAACACTTCTTGCTTGTACCAGGTCAGCCCCTGGTTCTACTTCCATCCCTTCCTCCGCGGCCATATCCACCATCCGTAGTGGAGAGGCAGGTCCTATAGATCCAGAACAACCAACAAATAGCTTGACCCGAAGAAGATGGAGTTGAAGCAAAAAAATCTTCATATCAGTAAGAAAGCGACATAGCTTACCAGAGGTGAGGGGCAAAGACTGGTGCTCAGTCAGAGTAGTTTCAGCTCCTCCCGCCGTCTCCATAACCCCAGTGAGGTTAGTGGCGGCACCCGAACCATCCATGTCTGCCTCCACAGCTCTTGTCGCTCCGGGTAAAGATGTAATGATGTCAGCACCAATTTGTGAGGACCCCGTAACTCTAGGTTCGGAACCCAAAAAGAAAACCGCATGGGCGGCATCCGGTGATACAAGGTTTACTTCCTCTGATGCTTGCAAAGGAGAGCCTTCATATAACATCCCAAGGACAACATTGGGGCTTGTCGTGAAAGAACTTACCCCCATGTTGACTTCAGTGCCACTACTTGTTTCCTCAACACCAAGCCCACGGAACCTAGCCGCAACTCGCTTCTGGGAACGAGGTCTATCAGCGACAAGAGGTTCAGGCCGGCTTCATTTACACGGAGGATTCGACATAGGGGAAGGCACACGCATAGCCAAAGGACTTGTAGAATATTGGAGATCTTCAGAGTTATCTTCCTCCTCCTCCGTGCTGTCGGAGTCAGAATCGGAAGCTTTCCTCTTTCCCTTCCTTGTCCTCTTACGGGAGTCCCTCGGTTGCTCCTCCAATTTCGTACAAACAATAAAACTGGTATGGGGATCAAATTTGTTGGGAGGCACATTCACAGATACATGACGAAGGGTTGCCATATATGTGATATTCCCCGAAGTCTCGACATCAGGTAGGACGAAGATGGCCTGGGTATGGATCGCCGAATAATAGTGTCAGGCCTGGATACCATCCAAGATGCTCCCCTCAAAACCCATGCAAGGGTTAGGGCTATCCAAATATAATTGGCTATACCTGAATTGTCGAGAATACCGACAAGGCAGGTATGGCTCTAGGTATACAACATTGCGGTTGTGGTACACCAGATGTGAGGGACGGATACTCTATAACCAGCAAAATAGTTTTTCAGATAGAGCCTGGGGCGCAACAATACTATCAAGGTGAACGCATCTCATCTCTTCCTCAGTGAAAGATGGAACTGACACAAAAAAAGAGTATCTATCCACCCGTGCAAGTGAGACTCGATAGTCGGGAAAGCTGGTACAGTTCCAGGGCATATCACGATAGTGGTAGATGAAGGTATCGTCACTTGTCGTATTGTCCTCCGAACCAGGTCGCATTAGAGAGGGGCAATGCATCAACAGCCATCCCATAAAATAATGATACGGCAGCTCGATTCTGTTGATGGGTTTCATAAGATCACGAGCGATGACTTTTAATGTAAAAATACAAAGACCCCTATGGATGATGCATACCATAGCAGGAAGCAGAGCCAACTTGACCCCAAATACCAGCTTTACCGTCGGAAGGATTAGGTTGCGACTAATCCTCTCGATCGAACCAGAGCCCGTCGAAATGACGCAAACCCTCAACCATATCATCAGGTATTCGGCCAAGATGGCCTTAGCAGACAGAGGCTGGGTATCATGATAGAAATAGTTAAAAGTGTCGCTCAAGCTCCCAAATCTGTCACTAGCAGCACGGGCCCTCTTAGTGCTTTGCACCTGAGCATCCACCTGTTCCAGAGATTGGAGACTCCTAACAGCAACTCGACCGGAGGTGCTAAGGCTAAAAAGATAGCCAATCCAAGCCTTGGTATGAGGAAGGTTCCCTTCTGAACTATCATCCTTTTTCTTGGATATTTGTTGACATGTGCTGTGGTGACATAGCACTTCCTGATATACGGGAAGGAATCTGGGATACCGCCGCTCTAGTTCTTCGAACTCTTTGTTTGTCGGGGTACACTCCTCATAAGCTTCATCGCCCCAGGGCAATCTGGACACACCATACATCTCGTGAAGAACAAGCCCCATCTCCCCATCGGAAGTAAAGAAGGTCCCCGTCCGACAATTGTACATCTCAAGCAATGCCATAAACAATTTTGGGTTCAAAAACAAGTCGTAGCAGGAGCCCCTAATGGCCTAATAGAGGCCAATCCGTCGTAGGATGTCCTTATACTCCGCCAGGATCCAGGAAATCAGATTGACCCATGGAGGGGACGATGTTGCCAGTTCAGTAACGATAATCTTCCTGCAAGGTATGACCCTTTATGAGCAATCCGATTCAAAAAGGTATCACCCTCAGAGAATAGCATGTTGGGCTTCAGTTCATTGATAAGACTGCCAGGAGCCAGCCCAATGACGGAGTAGCTCATTGTTTTCTTTACTGCAACCACTGACCTCGTAGGGTTATTAAAACGGATATGGCCCACGAAGATCCCCTGCTGATCCATAGTTAGATAACCCAGCATCTTCCTCTCAAAAGGCACCATATTGAAACCTGATAGGGGAAAGTGGCGCTCCATTAAGGGTATGTGAATTGCTTCCCACTGAAAATAGAAGTCCCAGCTCTCAAATATCTCTATGATGCTCGGTTCTGAAATAATCAAGGCATCTCCGAATAAAAACGTAGGCTTCAGATGAACGCCATTCAGTTGCCCGGAGTTCATCATGCTAAGTAAGAAGAAGTGTCACCCCAGTTTTCAAAAACAGGGGTATTTTTGTCATTTTACATTTTTGAATATTTTTAAATTTTATTTTATTATTTATGATATTATTTTGGGGTTGAAATTTATTTTATTATTTATGATATTGTTTTGGGGTTATTTGAGTCGGGTTCGAATTTTAACTCAATTCGACTTGAAACGGGGACCCGGGGGGTAGTTTGACTCTAGTGGGACCCACACACTAGTTAGACATGGCCCACATGATATTAATTTTAGTCCACATGATATTAATTTTAGTTAGTAGTTAGACTAATTATTTTGGTTAGCATTAATTGAGATTAGTGATTTTGGAATGACCAAACTACCCCTGACTTAAACCCCTACCAATATATTAGCTAATAGATTAGTGCAAGAGGCTTTTAGGCATTTCCTAATATGACAAAAACTACTTTAATAGCTGGCCACTTGGAGGGGGGATAAGGGGTGAGTCATCATCTCTTCCATTTCATTTTATCCATCCATTTTCTCTCTCATGTTCTTCCCCAAATTTCTAGAGAACAACTCCATTGATTTCATCTCCAAATCCACCATTTCTTCCACCAAATCTTCTTCTCTTCTCCTCTACTCCATAGTTAGAGGGTGCTAGCCAAGTTTGGGAGGAATCGGAGCTCGTTCGTGTCCTTTTGGAATCTCTACGTGTCGGTGTCGTGTCGGAAGGCCTTTTCCTTTGAAACTCTCTTTCGGAAGGTATAATCTCTCCTCTAATCCACCCCAACATGCATATAGGATTATTTTGGACCCATAGGAATGACCCCCATGGTTGTATCTCCATTTGTGTCCATTTTGTGTCTATTTAGAGGTCATAGGAGTGTCCTTGTGTTGTGGATGTGTTCATGTTACATATATAGATTTATATATATATATATATATATATATATATATATATATATATATATATATATATATATATATATATATATATATATATATATTGTAATGAGAGTGTATCTATATTTATATACGTAATAAATGGTTCATGATGATTATATAATCAAGTTTGTGAGTGTGGTTCCTCATATTATTATTGTTGTGGATAATTAGGATATATATTGTGTATTCTTTTGGCTCAAACTATTTAAATCCGTCATGATTTTTATCCACGTTTTTAATTTCAGCCCTAACTTAGAAATGCCATAACTTCTAGTTCAAAGCTCGGTTTAATCTCCCGTTTTTTTTTAAAGAAGTGTACTGAAGTTAGCTTTCCAAAAACATATATTAATAGGCCTAATTCTTTCTATAAATTTCTGGAGAATTATTTGAGTGTCAGCTGTACGAAAGACAAACGCGTTCTCGATATTTTCGTGATTTCCGGAGTTTCCGGAAACGAAAACGCGATCCGTTTGAAGTTTCGAAAAGCTAACACATAGATCTATAACATACGTTAATCCTAGATTTCAATTCATGCTGAGTTGGTACAGTATTGATTATTAGTAGGAGTTACTATTCGACATATGTATTTTGTACACCCTTGTGTGTAATATAATGTTCTATTTGATTTTAACCCATGTTAATGTATATACATTATGTAACTAAATAGAGAATGCAAGCATGAGTAAATGGTTAAATAAATAATGTATGAGGTATAAGTATCCTATCTAATGTAAGCATGTATAAGTATGGCTTGTAATGAATATGTAGGTTCCATAGTATGTAATGTATGGTGCATATAGTAGTGCAAGAGAATAAATGAATGATGAATGAATGCAAGCATGAATGTAATGTAATAATAGATGTAATGTATGAAATATACAAGTTAATGAGATGTAATGTTCTATGTTAACACAAATCCTATATTACCTCATGTACCCCTTACACTATGTTGACACTATCACACTTGACACTTTGTTCACTTACACTTTGACACTCTTTGATATGTATACACTATGTATGCCCATTTAACCCTCACTTGCCCCTTTGCCATGTTCACATACACACACATAGCCTCTTAAATAAGTATTTATGAATATAGTTAACTTAGCTATGTATGTATATTATATATATGGTAGCATATTGTATTGTAATATATAAGTTTATATAGCCATTGAAATGCCATGATTATAGAACTAATGTTGAATACCAATATATGCATGTGTATATATATATGTAGACATGTATAGCTTAAAGTAATAGATTACCTAGTGTATATCTAATGTGAATTCTTGCCTATTTGAGTATTGAATAATTGCATGCTATATAGAGTTGGGTGTATGTTGGCTTGTATAGCCTTGTATTGATGTGTGCTTGCTAGGATAGTCTTGGTTAGGCCTAGTAAGACTTGCTGGGTTAGGACATGACCTAGTTTGACCTAGTTTGACTAGTACAGTTGACCAAAGTTGACCATGGGTTGACTTTGGCCTAGTTGACCTAGATTCATGTAGAATGCATTATAGTGCTTTATATTACCCTTCTGGATATGTTGTGACTTGTGTTGTTCTAATTAGGAGCCAGACACCTCTCCTCGGACAGTATCTTATTTTAGGTCTGTGATCACTCTGAGCATCTGTTCACCTATCAGCTCAGGACCACAGGCGAGTACATTCACTGATAGTTTTCATTGTCTTGATATCTACTATATCCGATTCAGTTGTAGTGTTTTACTTGATTCCCGATACGACAGTTTACGGACTAGTATATATCGGATCCTGTCATGAGATGTTATTCATGGACTTTGTTGGTATATGAGTATGAGATATTTCCGTGTTACGTGCTTGTATAGACACCGATTCCTAAGGGGACTAGCTACCCTCTTACGAAACCCCGTGTCATGACGTGCCATGTCCGGATCCGTGATACTATTCGGGGGATAGAGGGGAATTATTAGGGGTTATATGATCAAAGCCTCCGTGTGATATTTCCGTGTTTTGCTAGCGCCACCCTCACCTTACGTAGGGTGTAGCAGATACCCCGTGCCGGTTATCCAGGTTGGCCGACATGACCCTCTTCGGAGGCCCTCTTCAGAGGTTCTGTGTGATTGTCGGGCCAAGTGGATAACCTTTCCGTGATTCCCTAGCCGATCACATTTCGCCCTAATAATTCAAATCACTTTTTATTTATTTGTTATCATATCTTAAATTCCAGTTCACCTTTACTTACTGTACTTTCACCATGCTATGATTCATTTCTCATATGCTCTACCTGCCTTTTATACTGTACCATGATGATGGGACTAGGTTCTGTTCGGAAGAAGGGTTACAACCCCGGTCCTTGTTTGGTTTAAGGGTTGTAACTCGGCTTTCGAGTGGTTCCCAAGTCGCCTATATTCTTTGTCTTGTATTTCATTATTACTGTCTCTTATAGTATTTGTCAATTCATATGGAACTGCTGTTGGTGTTTTGTACTTGCTCATTTTTCTGACAGGATACGTTGACAAATTTTACAGATAGCTTGGAGATTTCCTGCTAGCCTAGAGGAGACCCATTAGAGGTTGTTTAGTTAGCTGTTCTCAGTTGTCTGGAGTTGTATTTATTTTATGGATTACTGTATTTGAGTTTTGAGATGTATTTCTGGGTTTTGTACCTTAGACACTTAGACTTCTATCTGTTGTATCTCTTTTCAATTTCATGTTTTATCTATCTTCCTTTATGCTCTACCTTAGATGTGATTGAGTTTATATTCTGCTATGTCACCCCCATTCGGGGAGTATAAACTGTTTAGTCTTATACTGTTAGATGCATTGAGACCTAGGACAGCGTTCTACCGCTGACACTGTGACGTAGGCTGGGCGTTGTTACGTTCTCGTGCCCTAACTCTAGGGTGCGGGTTGTGACAAGAAGAATGACTGGCTTCTGATCTCCCTCAGCCGGTCTTTAGGTTGACTTCAGGTGATTTGAGTCGACACATGTTCGACTATCTGGTCAAAACTCACACCCAATACAGATTGGGCATATCCTATCAGGAGCTCCCTCGATAGAGCTGTGGGCAAGGTCACTACAAAGTACAAAGAAGAAGCAAAGTTAGAAGAAGTTCATCATTTAGCTATGCGGCCTAGCCAGACAGAACCTATGTGGGATACGTAGGCGGCCTAAAGAACATGAGACGTATGCGGCTCGATCATATAGCGCTCATACGACTTAGTCATAAGACACTTAGGCGGCTCAGTCATGAAGTACTCATGCAGCTCAGTCATGAGGCACTTATGCGGCTCAGACATGAAGTGCTTATACGGCTCAGTCGTGAGACACCTATGCGGTTCATGTGGCCCAGTCGTGAAATGCTCATGCGCTCAGTCATGAGGCACCTATGCGGTTCATGCAGCCCAGTCATGAAGTGCTCATGCGGCTCAGTCATGAAGTGTTCATACGGATCAGTCTTGGGGCTCTTATGCGGTTCAGGTTCGAATGTGTAGCGCTTATGCGGCTCAGCCCATACGGCCCTATCATACATAACACATGCGTTCCAAATGAGATAGGGCATGCATTAACCAAACTTAAAGCACAGAGGCGATATATGACAGGCCCGCACATAAATATGCGATATGGCCATTCAAAATTTTAGTCATCGTCTTTCCACTGTCCTTACCCTTGATAGGGGGTTACATATCAGGATAAATAGAAGAAGAGTCCGCTGCTCTCGACTGAGAGGCAAGTCCTTTCCTCTTGGCCGTAGCATCAGTCGACTTGGAAGCTTTTGGAGCCATGGCTAAACTGAGATAGAAAGGATGATGAAGACGAAGGAAAAGAAGGTGAAAGATAAAAATCTCTCTCCAAAATGACTCATATTTATAGATTTCCTGAAGAGTGCCTCTTCGATTCAAGAGATCATTAAAGATAATGACGACGTTTGAGAATTTTTTTCCCTAGTAACCGTCGACTTTATCTCAAAAAGAGAATCAAGAAATTAAATGCAACAGTGACAGCTGGCAAGCTGGATGGGGTCTCTCTGCAGCTCAAGATTTCCCTGCAGCTCAAGATTTTCCTGCGACTTGAGATCCCTCTACGGCTCAAAATTTTCCCTGCGGCTTAAGATCTTCCTGCGGCTAAAGGTCTCTTCTGACTTGAAGACTCCCTACGGCTTGACATATCTCCATGCTTCTTATTCAAAGTATTCCAAATTTACAATTTGAAAACTTTGAAGGGGGTCTTGTAGAAGCATAGAAAATATAGGGTTCATGTGGATCATAATTTGCCGCATAACTACTTTGGGCCAAACAGGTCCTCATAAAGGAGAGCTGTATGATAGATTCAACACCCTATGCAGCCCGTCGACAACAAGACTGATTCAAGCCGCAGAAGAAAGATATGCAGCCAAGTTGATCAGTTCGTCTGATAAAGCTGACAAATTCTGTCAAAACTGACAAAAATGATAGCTCTGACACTCTGACAAAAAGATAAGACGTGAAACGTGAGCAGACAAAATGTCATGTCACCAAAAAAGGGTTCATGCACTTAGACATAGTCATGCGGCAAGGAGTGTTACCCAAGCCGCATGAACCTTATGCAACTCAAACATATATGGCCCTAAAGTCTCCGAGCTTCATGCGGCCAAGGATGACTGTAACCCAAGCCGCATGAGCTTTATGCGGCCCAAAATACAGAATCTATGCAGCTTAATTAAAAGTCCTCAATCTACATACGAACTAAAGAATATTGTGACTTAAACCGTATGAGTCTTATGCAGCCCAACATGGCCAAAAATTGAGAGACTTATGTGGCTCAAAATAATTTCTATCCTGCGATAGGACACGTGGCAGGCTGACCAAGTCTCAACCACCCAGATTTGCTGCAACAAAATCCTAACAAATCACCAACTGGCGGCCAAAGAACGGGTCTTCACAGGCTGATTAGCCACGTTGCCACGTGCCATCTGTGCGGCTTAAAATACATATCACTATAAATAGCAGGGTGCCGTACCCCTAGAAAAGGCTGGCAACCTTCGAAGGATAATTTCTTCAAGAACTAAAGACTGCGTCGGGTAGTCCAAGGAGTAAGGCAGAGTTGATACACTTTTCCGAGCCTCCACCATCGCCCCCCAGAATCAAAAACTAAACAATTGTACTTAGATTGTTTCCTAGGATTTTTTTTCTAGGTTTTACTTTGTAAAAGCGAGTTTGTAATCAATTTTAGTATTTCTGTAATACATGTCTTTGATATTTAATGGCAAACAATAATAGATGGCAACTAAAGGTGGAAGAGAGTGCAGTATGCATCAAAAGGGAATAAGACCAATAGGCTAAGTTCTAGAACTCACCCATGCGTTAGGGTTACCTGCAGTAGAGGCATAACATTAACAGGTAGCTAACTCAAATGATGGGACTGGGAGTACGCAGAGATTAGAGGCAAAGCCAAGAAACTGTAGCTAGGTATGTAAAGGCAAAAATAGACAGGCAGAGGCATTTGGTTAGGCCAAGTTTAGTACAGCTATTATTAGAGGAATAATTAATGTAGGATACAGATACCCTCATGTATCTGCTAGTGCAGGGTACATGGTCCTGTACTAGTCAATACTTGCCCAAGTACTAACTAGTAAGTGTTAGGTAGTAGCCTTGAAGGGAGTCCAGTATGTGCTTTGAGGAAAACAGGGGTCGAGGTGTATACTTGTATCAGGTGAAAGTGAGGGTCAGCTGGGAATGGGGTTTGTATCTTAAGATACATGATGTAACTGTAAGATAAGGGAAAGCAATTAACAAAGCCATCTACAGGACAGAGTTTTAGAGGTGATACCAGGCCACAACCTAGTATACCAGTGTGAGGCTAGGTTTGTAAGTAACAGCATTTGGGTTTGCCTTGACAGTAAGACATCCAGGGAGAATTAGGAAAGTTTATGTGGTATACTAATTAGGACTCTAGGACATATGGGTAAGCTAATATACCTAGATCCAGGGGTCAGCCATGTACTCAAGCAACAAACCTACAGGTAGTTAAGGTTGGTGCAATTAACTGATACTAAAGTAGAGTTAAAGTATTTCAATACCACCATCTAATATAATCCAAAAAGGGTAGGATTTGACCCGGGGACTTAAGAAGACCTAGTAGATAGTTATGTTGAATTTTGAATTACTTATTGATATGGTGAATTATTAAATAGGTTACTTGGACCTCGATAAGAAATCTGAACCGTACCCACAGCTCAAGACCACAGAAAAGTATATATACTGATTGCTTTCACTTTCTAGTAGTCTTTTCATTACATATTATATGCTTCTTCTGCTTGTTGACACGCTGGCTACATGAGGTAGTATCATGGACCTCTACGTTTTATTTTCTTTAGTACCATTCACATGTTTATCGCATTCGTGACTTGTTTGAGTCCATGGATACTAGTCGGGCAGAGAAATATCTTAGAAGACGTGTGAACTACCTTTTTCATCCCATTTGTCTATTCGTGACTGATAGCAGCCGCACACGACACGTGCGGGGTACCGGATTTACCCCTAGTCGTTCACATGTCGAAAGGGATATTTCAACACACTTAGATACCTGTAAAATTCTTGGTTTTTCTTATCGTCTTCACATCATGACATCTTGCTTATATGTTTCTTTCTAGTCGATATATTCTGTATAGAGTTACATGTTCATTTCCTATATGCCATGTCATCAGTTTTCCTGCTAGTTTAATCTTACTGATTTTCTCTATATGTTTTGTAAATTATATTATGTCTTGAATTTCCTGTTATATGTGTGCTTGTTCCATTCCTGACTGGAAAACCAATATTTTTAGGTGATGAGTTAGAGGAGTTTTGTACCATTTACTATGAGCAGACAGTCGACCCTGATTTTGGCATACCGGAGGATCTGGATGCGGGACTGCCCTCCGCAGATGACTTTTAGTTAGACATTATTCAGTTATGTCGGACTTGTCTCCGGAAACCTTTTAGTTGTTATATTTTATTTGAGGATTCTGTGAGTTGAGTAGTAGATATTCATTTAGTACATTTTGATCTCTTTTTTAGACTATTTCATTTAGTACATTTCTATCTCTCTTTGAGACTATTTCATGTAGTACATTTTGATCCCTCTTCGAGTCTGTTTTAGTTCATTTCTTATTTGTCTCTCTCGCTGTGGTTGTCTTATAAATATTATTCTGTATTGGACTTATCAGTAGATTTTGGATTGTATTGTGGAAATGTATAAATTGCATGGTTGTGTTGATAAAATGTGGAGTTGATTAGACAGCGTTCTATCGCCGACACTGCAACGTAGGCTGGAAGCACCCACGGCCCATGCCAAAATACTGGGTACGGGTCGTGACAATTCTGGACTCAATGGAGTGACATGTTTTGTCGTTTGGAATTATTTATTGGACTTTAGCTTCTAAGTCATTTCGTGTTGATACGTTCGTGTCGTGCACATCGACTCCAACTATTTGAGCCAAGTACATCGTGCTTTATATTTTATTATACATTATAAATGTTGTTATTATGTCTTTCCTAGTTGGTTATCATATTAAGACACATTTCTAACACGTGATGACATTATTTTAGTCGGATTCATGAACATTAATATGACTCATCTAGAATCTTTAAATCACCTACTTTAGAATCTTTGAATCACCTGTTACATGAATCATGGGAAAGGGGAAATGCTAAGTAGTTATATGACCAATAACCAAACTATCAAAATCATTTCAGAATGATAGTTCGATATACATCTCAAGTATGTTGAAGTTGTACCTTTAGAATCACCAACCCAAGTCGGTCATATTATGAAAACAGTATTTCAAACACACTTAGCTTAGTATTATCTTACTTGATCTCGCATGATTCTTTTGGTAGCATGATTAGTTCTCTAAAATTACTTATCTTTATCTACTAGTTCCTTAGCAACATTTATCATTATTTAGTTTAATCTTTCATTATCATGTACATTATTCTTATCTAGTTACTTGTTACACTATTACGTGGCTTTATTGTGTATCGTGCGACATTGTGTGTTGTGTTACTTGCTCCAATTCGGATAACAATTTTTAGACATTGTCGATAACCTTTGTACCTCTCTCGACCTTTGGACCATCTGATGAAGCAAGACGAAGCTATATTTGGATGGAGCTATTTAAGACTTTTACTTGCTTAGTTTTCCTTTCTTAGTTTCATTTCCATAAATACTACCGGATTTGTCTCTAGGAGACTATCTCTAGTTTTGTAATAACTTATAATCAAACTCTTGGAATCACTTGCTTTATGCTACTTTGCTTATCTGCTTATATAAAATTCTGGATATTTCCTTATTATCTGCATCTCTATAGCATTGTGATTGAGTTAGCGTGCTCGACTTGCTAGAACAGCATGCTACGTCGCTAATGCGACGTAGGCTGGGCGTGCCTTATGATCCATGCCCTAATATCTTATGAGCGTGGGTTGTGACAATAGAACATCGAATATTTGTATCGAGACGTGCATTAGTGTGCAACTCATAGGAAATAGAATAACTGTAATGAGGCATGCACAAGTGCATGACTCGTAGAATATTGAATAATTGTGCCAGATCGTGCATCAAGTGTACGAGGCAATAATAGTATCGAGGCGTGCATCAAGTGCATGACTCGTATGGATAGCTGTATCAGATCTTGCATCAACTACACGAGGCATAGAACATCGAATAGCTATATCAGCGAGTGCACCAAATGCCCGGGTCGTAGAACATTGAAATACTATATCGAGGCATACATCTGTGCACAAGTCGGAGAACGAATTATAGAATAATGAAATATTGTATCAAGGCATGCATTGAGTGCACGAATCGGAGAACATTGAGCATTAAGTCCTAGAATATCGAAAGTTTGGCTTCATACATGAAGTGAGCAATTATAGCACAATTGTTACAGGATTGCTGATTATGTAAAGGGGCATGGTGCCTCGGTATGTTCAGGACCTATGGGTCACTGCTTGGGACATTGAGTTGGGGCATGGTGTTCACGGCCTATGGTCGTCGCTTGAAATATTGGGTTGGGCATAAGTGTTGCGGAACATTAAAATAAAGTATAGATGAGTGGACGCATGGATTTCCATATTTAGATTTAGACCATGAATATGTCTTTATAGTTTTCTTAACAGTTCACGCATATTATATGGTCATGGGAAACTTGTGTACAAGGTATGGCTCACTTGAGACAGTATCTTTCGGGTACCATAACCATCCATCCTAGGGGAAAGTGAGAGTCATTCTTCGGATGGGAGCGTCACAATAGCCATATGATAGTCCTTTATAGTATCGAAAATCCAATGTCCTTCATATATATATGGCCGATGGACTGAGTGCAGGAACACATATCCTGCACAAATATCACTTTTAACATGACATGAAGGATGATAAGTATTTACCTTGCATCAATGCAAGGTGAGTGCATCATGATGGTAAAAAGTCGCCATGAAGCAACATGAGTAATATATATGTTGCCTGCTTACTTACGCGAATCAAGTATAACATGTTTACCGTGAGTACATGCTTTAATGCTTACCATATGCCATGAAACTGATGCTAACAAAGAAAGAAAGATCACCAAGTAAAGTGCATGTTTCATAACATTACTTAGTGTCGGTTTAAGTGAATGAGTTTTCCATCACCAGTACAAGATGTGTACTGATACCCCAAACCCCAGGTACTAAAATGACTTAGACGTGTTGAGGCGTCGAGGCTCGGACTTGCAACATAAAGTTGCGGCTAGCATATAAAAGACATGATGTATCGGACGTCGAGTTCCTTTGTGAGCTAGAGAGATTATGAGTGTTGTAAGCTAATCTGGCATGTTTATTTGGGCTATTGAGAGCCTTTGTGTTCCGCTGCTTTATCAATAAAGAGAATTATTTCGTATAATCTGTGTAACTTCAATATGACTCTGCTTCTTCCGCTGTGGTTATTGTGAATTGAGATAACCATTTAAAGGATTCGTCTTCTTCCATTGTACGAGCGCAACTTCAGACTCATCTGACATCACACTCCAGCGAGGACGATTAATTCGACAAAAACCAATACGAGGACGACGATTTCGTGGGTCATGGCAAAACAACACCAATGCTTTTGGTTCAATTTTCTTGCACATTTTGTTTCGTTTCAATTCTAAGTTTCATTCTACGAATCAAATGACTCTTGTCTCTACTCGATGCCACACTCGAATTTTATACAAAAAGTTTATATATTGCATATTCTTGTCGCAAGTATTTCATAATTATCATGATGTTGCCAAGTAACACTATGAGATGTTTGTTGCATCAAGTGCAGCAAATCGTGAGAAGTTTGTTACACCAGTACAGCAAGTCGTTAGATGTTTGTTGCATCAATTCAACAAGTCAATCCGTGAATGATATGTTGCATATGAGTATGCAAATGAATAACGAATATGTCGAATAGATTCAAGTAATGGCTTGAAATATCAAAAAGAAAACATTCACGAGATGCAACGAATCGGGATCAAGAAATCGTGAGTTGATAAAACAAGTTGGTTTGGTTGCATGTCGGACTAAGTAAACGAATATATATGCCGGCTAAATTTTGTAGCAGACTTTGAGTAAGCAAATGTTACCTTTGTGATCAGCAAGATCAATATGGAATAATTAGTTCAGAATACATGTCGAATCATACAGAGTATGTGCAAGAAATGACTCGATTTCTGAGTGTTATATGCCACACGACTAATGCGGTAAGTGCATCAAAACAATTGTATCGATAAGCGGTAGGTTTGTCCGCGATGGACGGATAGTGCCGAGATTCAATTGGAAGTTTGTTTGACGATATTTTGATTTATGTATTCATCAATGAAATTGGTTAGAATATCAGGCACAGACTCATATCAATAGATGATACATCGGACGGGAATTTGAAAAATATAAGTTGAACGAATGACTGAGACTAGCAAATGATTTTACGTAGAAAACATAATCGAATCGATTGGACAGAAGATGTAGATGTCCCAATCTAGTCTCACGATCTGGGATTTCAATGGAATGTTGGTTGACCCGGATTATCGTATCTAAGGAAATACTTGGTTGCGTGGAGAGCAAACTCGTTCGAGTATAAATGAACAATACGAACGAGCCATACAAAACTTAGAGGGTACGATCATATAACTCAAGAATTCGATGTTGGACAAGTCGATAACCCGGTTATGCCATCGAGGTATAGTGGGATGCGGCAAATTTTGAAATGGTGTAATGCATATAAAAAAGTTTGTTATTAAACGTGGATGAATGTGATACGAGTCAAGTTAATCTTAATGCAGATTCAAAGTTGACCCTCTTGCTATCAAAATGGATGAACGAGAAAACTGAAGTGTGATATGAGGCTACAAAACAGAGCAAGCCTATAATATCGAGAATTTATAAATAGCGGTCCGAGAAGTCAATCGGTTGATCAAACATTTACGTGATGGATTCATGGCAGAACGATAAATTATCAAGAATAGTTTTGATGCGTATAACATCTTCGGTATTGAACACGAGTAGATAGACTCGGACTCTGAACGAGTAGAATCGTCAACGGTAGTGCGTGAATTATTCGGATGATAGTTTGCCTCAGTTTCACAGGTAGGATGGATTATTTTCAAATTTGGGTAGAGTCCTATAGAATTCGTTGATATATGATCTGACTCCAAGATAAGATATAGTATGGCTCATAATAACTGTCCCTCGTTGATGATCTACAATTATCGAGCGTAGCTTCGGGGCAGCTGACCCTAGAAGACTTGACTGCCAAATCAAAGTGAATATTGTAGACCCATAGGATGACCCTAAATGATGTCGCTTAAGGAATTACGGCAATGATAAATATTAAGTGGTGCATGTTGATGATAAGTCTAGACGATTGAATATTTGTTTCGAGATTTGATGGATAGACTTCGACCGAAAATAATATAGTCAGATTTTGATAATTGGTCAAACGAATACTCAAATGATTATATTGGTCAATAATCAAAATAGAAATTGATAGACGAACTTAGTAATGTGGATAGATGATTGAAGAAATCGTGCTGGGGCGAGAGCAAGGGATAGGGAAATAACCCTCGGGTTGTGTCTTTAGACTTTGATTCAGATAACGATTAAGCTTACGTGAATCGAACTTATAGTCGAAGTTGAGAGAAGAACAAGTTGGGAATTTGGCTAGAAATTCCTACTCGATGGAGACTGAACATAAGACCTATCGTAAGAAAACTTTTGTGTCGAAGAGATTGTTGCCTTTGAGCATCGTCGATTTAAGTTACACTTGGAGAATTTAAGCACGATGTCTAGGTAAGTCACCTAACGGAGGTAGTCCCAAATCTTGATGAGTAGGCAATTCAACAAAAGGATGATCGTATCAAACTAGTTATGAAGCGAGGCATCATAAATAGTTAGGTAAGAACTTGAGTTACACAAAGAGGTGAATAACAATTAGACACGAATGCACTGTAGGACTTGTTATAATCGAATGGGCAATGGTTTGATGCAACGCGTGTGTGAGATGGTCAATGTTAAGCATATAGAATCAGAAAGTATTATTATAAATCGCATTCATGTACAGACTTTGATGGATGATCACATAGGACCAAATATGCATATAAAAAAAAAGGTTGTGGAAATGGACGCTAGGATCAAGTCCGATCGAGAGTACGAGATGGATATTATTCGAGGATTGAAGTTATGCATGTTATCTTCATTCGAATTCTCTATTACTAGGCTTGGATGAAATGCATATGTTTCTGGGATGCCTAAAATATGTCTACAAACCAAACTAAGTGATGCTAGCAGCATGGAGGATTATGATATGTTAAGGAAAACTTGCACGAATGTTTGAAACATAACATCAATAGTGGACGGGATCTTCAAATGATCGAGATAAACGCATAGATTGAGTATTGATTTTGGTTCGAAGACGAAACTTTTTTTGAGTGATATATTTTGCAATGCTCGCTCTATATAGTGTATTATTCTATGTCGTTGACTCGAAGAAGTTAATTTGACCCAAAGAAATATTAAGTCAATTCGAAGAAGTATCAATTCGAATCGATGCAACATTTAAGTTGATTCAAATGAAGTATTCTTTGAGTTAGTTTCATGTGCAGGCTTTTACGCTAAATTTTTTGGGGTCGACATTTTTCGTTATTTATATTAGTGTCCGCCAAAGATCAAATTATCGCCTCGCAACGGGCTGAGGTATAGGCACGATAGGTCGAATCAGTTCGTAAATCCGAGGTAGAATGAAGTGCTCCAATGGTTAAGTCCGATGAGATGATCGTGCAACAAAGTTAACGAATCGAGCTGTACCAGCTCAACAAAATGATAGGCAAATCAGCATAGATGGGAGGACTCGGACCCTTCTTTCCTACTTTCTCATGCCTTAATAAAATGTACCCTTGTATGCTTGAAACATCATAGATTTCCTTATACGTGGTCTGGATAAGTAGAAGTGGTATTGTGTGTTGAACACTAAGATAGAACATTGGACAATTGAAGAAAAACGTGCATCAAGTGCACGAGTCATAGCAGAACATCAAATATTTGTATGGAGGCGTGTATTAGTGCACAAATCATAGGAAATTGGATAATTGTATCGAGGCATGCACAAGTACATGACTTATAGAATATTGAACAAATGTGATAGATCATGCATCAAGTGCACAAGGCGTAGGACGTTGAATAATATTATCGAGGCGTGCATCAAGTGCACGACTCGTAGAATATTGGATATCTGTATCGGATCGTGCATCAAATACACGAGGCGTAGAACATCGAATAGCTATATCGTCGAGTGCATCAAATGCATGGGTCATAGAATATTAAAATACTATATCGAGGCATGCATCTGTGCATGAGTCGTGGAATGAGTCATAGAACATTAAAATACTGTATCGAGGCGTGCATCGAGTGCACGAATCGGAAAACATTGAACTAAGTCCTCGAACATCAAAAGTATCTTCGTACGCGAACTGAGCAGTTGTAGCACAATTGCCACCGGATTGCTAATTATGTAAAGGTGCATGGTGCCTCGGTGTATTTGGAACCTACAGGTCGCTGCTTGGAATTTTGAGTTGGGGCATGGTGCCTCAGAATGTTAAGGGCCTACGGGTTGTCCTTCGAAATATTGAATTGGGCATAAGTGTCACAGAATATTGAAATAAAGTATGGAATATGAGTTGAAGCATAGATTTCTGTATTCAGATTTAGATCATGCATATGTCTTTATAGTTCTTTTAACTGTTCACGCATTTGCATGGTCATTGGCAACTTGTGCACAAGGTATGGTTTTCTTGAGACAGTATCTTCTGGGGTACCATGACCGTCCATCCTAGAGAAAAGTGAGAGTCATGCTTCGGTGCGAGGTATTACGCGACCATAGTTGGATCGTAACCCGAACTGATTGGAAGCATCACAATAGCCATATGATAGTCCTTTATGGTGTCGAAAAACTAATGACCTTCATATAGATAGGGTAGATGGACTGACTGGTGCAGGAACAAAGATCCTGCACAAGTATCAGTTTTAACTTGACAGGAAAGGTAAGTATTCACCTTACAATAGTGTAAGGATAAGTGCGTCAGTATGGTAAGAAGTCGACACAAAGCAACACAAGTTATATATGTTGCCTACTTATTTATGCGAGTCAAGTATAACATGTTTACCACGAGTACATGCTTTACTGCTTACCATATGCCATAAAATTGATCTTAAGGCAAAAGATAGAAAGATCACCAAGTAAATTTCATGTTTCATAATATTACTTAGTATAGATTTAGGCTAGTGGGTTTTCCATTCACCAATACGAGATGTGTACTGATACCCCAACCCCCCCCCCAGGTATTGAAGTGACTTGGACATATTGAGGCGTCGAGGCTTGAACTTGCAACATGAAGCTACGGCCGAGATATAGAGGACATAATATATGGAACATAAAGACCCTTTGTGAGCTAGAGAGATCGTGAGTGTTGTAAGCTAATCTGGCATATTCATTGGGGCTATTGAGAGCCTTTATATTCCGCTGCTTTATTAATAAAGAGAATTGTTTCATATACTCTTTATAACTTTAATATGACTCTGCTTCTTCCGATGTAAATGTTGTGAATTGCGATAACTATTTAAAGAATTCATCTATTTGCCGTATACGAGTGCAACTTCAAACTCGTAGGGCATCATACCCCAGAGAGGACGAACAATTCGGCAGAAAATGATATGAGGACGACATTTTCTTGGGTTGGGGCGTGATAAGGGTATACGGGAATGGTCTCTCAAGCAACTAATCCCAGTCAAAGCGTTGGGATAATTGTCGGTGCCTATGGAATAGGGAAAAGTTGATGGGTTTACCGACAAAAATATGGCCATGGCAGAAAGAGGAGAACTAATCCTGAGATTGGGCTAAGGTTCGAAAAGGGACCGATTAAAAGTGCCTTTGTTCATGGGTGGTGGGTTGGAGAATTTAGGGTCAATATTTCCTCGAAAAGACGTTTGTTCTTTGCGAATGATCTTGATACGTTCGCTAGTGATTTTTAGGATCCATTAGGATGTGCAGAAAGAAGTGGAATACGTTAGATCTAAAATTTGAGGTAGAAGTGAGAAAGAATAATAATAAGGGGAATATATAGAGATGGATAAAAGACATTTACTAGAGAGATGAGGAGATGTGTCTCTCGGAGAAACAAAATTTGGAATCGAGGAGGTGCCTAGGGAGGGGAATCGAAAGATAAAGAATTAATTAGCAACGGCTTAGAGAAGAGGAAAGTGGAGACTGGAGGGATAAGGGTTTTAGGAAATAAAAAAATATCCCTAATGGGTATTATGGAATTATCTGGAAATAAGTGGTCGAATTCTTGCAAGATATCTATAGACAGATTTACCGCATGTATACCAGAATGAGAGTCAAATTTTGAAAATATTAAAAAATAAAAATTCAAATAGAGAGCATTTAGCTATGAAGAGAGGGTTCAAGGAGGCCAATTTCTCGATCAATGAAGTTGAAATGATCCTCGACAAGAGGCTTTGTAAAATATATATAAGTTGGTATTCTCTGTCAATAATTTTAAATAAATATCACCCTTTTAACTATGATCTCGTAAAAAGCGGTACCAAATTTCTATGTGTTTGGTGCATGAATGACATTAGATTTTTGGTAAGATTAATCTTGCTACTATTATCATGTTTGATAATGCTATTATCAAAAGAAATATCAAAGTCTACTAGTGTTTGTGTCATCCAAAAAAATTGGACACAACAATAACAACTAGTCGCAATGTACTCAGCTTTGTAGTTAAAGTGTGATCGAATTTTACTTTTACTAAACCAAGAGACAAAGGATTTTCTAAGGAATTGACATATATCGCTAGTATTTTTTGGTCAACTTTGCATCTGGCAAAATTCGCATCCGAATAACCTATGAGTTCAAAGGATGGTGTTTTGGGATACCAAAGTCCATGATTCAAAGTACCCTTAAGATGTTAAAGGATACGTTTAATGGCGCATAGATGAGACTCCTTAGGATTTGCTTGGAAACGTGCACATATGCAAATACTAAACATAATAACATGGTAACTAGCGGTTAAATAAAGTTAGATACCTTTCATATCTCGGTACTTGTAAATGTCGACCGATTTACCATCTTCATCTTGATCAAGCTTCGTTGTTATATCCATATGAGTCCCGATTGGTTTGGAATTGTCCATTTTGAAGCGTATGAGGAGATTCTTGGTATATTTGTCTTAATTAATGAAGGTACCTTGGAGGCTTTATTTTATTTGAAGTCCAAAAAGGAGGAGAGTTCTCCCATCATGCTTATTTCAAATTTGTTATGCATGCATTTAGCAAATTTCTGACAAAGTAATTTGTTAGTAGACCCAAAAATGATAGCATCAACATATATTTATACTAGTAGTAATGTGTCCTTGTGAGATTTTATGAAAGGAGTAGTGTCAACTTTTGCTTTGGAAAAACTGTGAGAAATCAAGAAAGTACTAAGACGCTCATACCAAGCACGTGGAGTTTATTTAAGGTTGTAAGGAGCCCTATTAAGTTTGAAAATATGATTTGTAAATCAAAACCTTTAAAACCGGAAGGTTACTCAACGTATACCTCTTGATTGATAAAATCATTTTAAAATGCACTTTTTTACATCCATATGAAAAAGCTTAAAATTATTAAAGCGTACAAAAGTGCAAAGCATAGAAATTGACTTTAAATGTGCAACCGGTGCATAGGTTTCCTCGTAATCTACTCCTTATTTATTAAAACCTTGTAAAATAAGATGTGCTTTGTTTTGTGTCACAATACCATCTTTACTAAGCTTATTATGAAAAACTCATTTAGTCCCAATAATAGGATAGCTATTAGGCCTAGGGATTGATTTTCAAACTTAGTTTCTCTCAAATTGATACAATTCTTTTTGCATAACAAGCATCCATAATTCATCACTAAAAGCTTCTTTAACATTTTCAAACTCAATTTGAGAAATAAAGGCAACATTTGCATATTTATCACTAATGGAAGAGCAAGTGCTTACCTTAGTTGAAGGATCACAAGTAATTGATCTTTTGGGTGATAAGTGACAAACCTCTATTCCTTTGGCAAGCCGTTGGGATGAGTGTCAATGGTTGGATAGATTTTCGATAAAGTGACTACTTCTTCAATAGTAGGTGTCACCCCCATTTCTCGTATTTCGTATTTTGTACGTATTTTGATTTTTATCAGGTATTTTAATTTTCTGTACTTGCAGTATTCCTGGCTTCTCGTATTTTGCTCGGTTTTATTTTTGAGGAGACTTGGCTTGGTTTGACTTGGTTTAGCATGGTTTGGTTCTATTTTGGTTTATTGTTGGACCACCCTAACCTATACTACCCCTCAAGCTCACCCCACCACCACCATTTAATACCATTCCCCTCTCTCTCTCCTCACATTTACTTTCATTTATTTCCCCCACCAAGAAACCCCCTTCTTCCTCCATCCTCCAAACCCTAGTGGAAGAGAGGCAAGTTGCATCTTGCCAAACATGAGAATCCACTTTCATGAGTTCATCACTTAGCTTAGCTCATTGGGAGTAACTTTAGTTCTTTGTATTTTCGGATTTGGGGTTTTGTGGAGCTTGAATCTTGTACTTTACATTTTCGGATTTTACATGTTTTGATGTGTTTTGGCCGATCTTGGGTGGGATTTGATGTGCTCATGTGGTAGAGAATCAAATTTCACCCAAGATGGACCCTTGGAAGTTTGGATTTGGAGCTCGGATGGCCGAGTTGTGATGTTGCTAAGTTTTCGGCCATGGTGTTCTTCCTTGGGAAGAAGATGACTCTGTGGTAGCCGATGGCGCCTATTTCCCCTGCGTAGGTCCGATGGCGCCTACTTTGGCCGCTTGCCCTTGCAAGTGCGCCTCTTGGCCGCACGCTCCTTAGCGCTGCGCGCCTCTTCCAAACAGAACGCTTCATAGCGCCTGTTCTCCTTGACTTGGTCGATGGCGCCTATTCTGTGAACTAGGCGCGGTTGGCCAATGGCGCCTACTTCTCCTTTGATTAGGCGCAGTTGGCCGGCCATCCTCGACTAGGCGCCATCTGTCCCATCAGACTGGGCGCCAAACTGTCCCATCAGTGGTAGGCGCAGTTCATTCTATGAACTAGGCGCGGTTCATTCCCCATGACCTAGGCGCACTTGGGCCGGCCTTATTCTAGGTGCACTTCAGTGAGCATGGTAGGTGCACTTTAGGGTGCTGCCTACTAGGTGCACTCTAGTGCCCTCAACCTAGGCACACTCTAGAGTGTTGTCAACCCCCCCTCCCCCTTTTTTTTGGCACACTCTAGTGTGTTGCCACCCTGGCCTGCCCTGGTGCACCTGCATCCCTTGTGCCCCCAGTATCTGCTTATTTCTGGGTTTTATTTTAATGAATTGGAGCTTCAAGGATTTTGTTGCCCACGTCACGACTTGGCTCGACTTGGCACTTTTGACACAACTTGGAGTTTTGCCATTTTCTTGATCTTGACATGATTTGAGTTGACTTTTCATAAATTGTGACTAGAACTATATAACTGGAACCTGTTAACTTGACAACTTGCTAGTGGCCCGCGGCGGCGCACTTCCTTGTAACATGACATGATAATATAATAACTTGACAACTTGAGCTGCTGAGGCAGGCTTACTTGACTTGCTGCGTGACTTGACACCGTGGGTGTGCATCTTGTGCTTGATTAATCTACTGGTCCAGTCTTGCATCATGTCTAGGACGTGAACCTCTGGGTACCACGGCCAGAGGTTCACATGAATTCGGACTAGGTAAATGATTAGTTCACAAAACTAGAACATAGAGATTTCCCGGCTACAGGCAATCCCGTTACCTGGGCGGCCTTGGGAATTGATGCTTGCCGACGAGTAGGGCACAATTCCAGCACACTGTTAGGTGTTGCACCCCTTGATGGTACTTGAGGGTACACTTGTCTCTCGGACAATGTACCCACCTGAACCCAGCTCCTTGCTTGCGTTCTGGGTAGCCTGGATAGTCTGCAGGGCCTGTGGCTGATAGGAACATCTCATTGCATCTTGCTAGTAACTAGGTTGTGACAACCCTAGTTAGTTAATTTATCAAGCCGTAGGACTTGCTTGGTCGTTGTGAAATGGTTGGCGCCTGGTCTTGTCTAGCCTTGTCTTGCTTGCCTAGTCTTGCCTAGGCCTGATCTAGTCCCTGTACCTGGCTCTCATCCCGAGCATGCTTGTCTTTATTTTAATTTTAGATAATTGGTCTAGCGCATGCATTATTCAGGCGAAGGGTTACAACCCCGGTCCTTGTTTGGTTTAAGGGTTGTAACCTGGGAGACCGGAATATTCTCATGTTATGACCAGTTATCGCCCTATTGCATGTATTTCTTTCTTGTACCTTTATTTTCATTCCGACTTGATATGCTGGTTTTAGTTCTTGTGCATGGCCTCCTTTGTGGCACTTGCTCTTTCTGGGGTCTGACCCAGCTGGTTTTGTATGGCCAGATTTCGGAGCAGCTACCGAGGATCTACCGCAGTTCCAGCCCGATGGTGTCAACTAGAAGAAACCGGGGCCAAGAGTGGGTTTCTATTTTGTACCGCTCACTCATATGTAAATTAAATATTCTTTTGAGGCGTTTGCCGGCGAGCACCTGTTAGCTCGTATGTACATTTTCTTGATGCTGTAAACATGATGAACAGATCCTAGGGTTGATCATGTATGATGTACTCTTTGCTAGTCCTGACATTTTGTAAGACTAGCTGCTTGATCATCCAATATGTAATATTTGGGACGCCTTGTATTTATATATTTGATGCTCAGACATCTTGTAATCTTAACACTTGCTTGAGATTGAGACAATAGGCTTGCTAATGACCACAGGAGACTGATGGCTTGTAGTTAACCCTCATATTTCTAGACAGCCGTGACCGTATACCGAGGTGTTTTCCATTTCGATATACGTAGCTGGCTGTGTATGCCCCCGCTCTCCAGTATTCTGGTTCTGGGGCGTTACACGGTTTAAGTGGTGGCCCATGCAGGTCTTGAAAATTCAAGAAATATGAGGGTTACCGGTAGATGTCTCAATCAGTAATCTCCCTTGATCTCTACTCGTACTCTCTATTCCCTGGGAATCTTGATTCGGTCACTTGCATGCATCCTTGCTCTTTCACTGTCCTTCCTTATCGTTTCCCCCTGTCGTCTTCTTCAGCGGCACTGTTCCCGGACGTGCCGATCAGCCAGGAGAAGCCCAGCATGAACCCCAGCAACAAGAGGAGCAGTCTCAGGACTCTGGAGCGGCCTCTAGAGTTGTACCTTCTGGAGGTCAGGAACCTCGCGTTCATGAAGCTCAGCCCATTCCGCCTGTGAGACAAGAGGAGGGAGCCTTGGTAGGGCTTATCAGAGATTTGCTTGCAGCCCAGGATCGTCGAGGCGACGCCCTGCACCAGGAAGTTCATGAAGCACTGAATAGAGGAGGTCACCAAGGGAACCAGGCGGCCAACAGTTTCAAGCGCTTGAACCCTCCGTTCTTCGATGGCAGCGAAGACGCAATCGCCGCGGATGCATGGCTTCAGGATACCGAGGTAGTTCTGGAAGCGGCGAGGACTCCAGAGAATGAGAAGGTGGCAGTGGTCCGCCTACAGTTGTTGGACCTTGCCCGCAATTGGTGGGCAGCTCAGGCCATGGGATTGGCAGCGCCAGTCCCTTGGGCAGTATTTAGGGAGAGGTTCCAGACGAAGTACTTCGATGCCGTGGCACGGTACAATTTACAGACTAGATTCACCAACCTGAAGCAAGGAGGCAGGACGGTCGATGGCTATGCGACCGAGTTTTCGAGGCTGAGTAGGTTTGCCCCCACCTTGGTGGCAACCGAGTATGATCGGGCCCAGCATTTCCAGCAAGGGCTCCACTTGGAGATTTTGTTAGCAGTTGAGCAGTTCGAGCACCAGACGTTCGACGCCGTGTTGAGGGCAGCCAGGAGGCATGAATACACCTCCCAGAGGATTATGGATAGGACCGGAAGTAGGAAGCGGTCCCACAGCCAGTCGCACCAGTCGTCAGCACCAGCCCCGGCAGCTAGGGGTATTACGATTGGAGCTCCGAGGCGGACGGCCTCAGTAACGTCGGACCGGCATTCGACCCCGACGTTTCCTCAGCAGCAGCAGAAGCAGAAATCTTCTTCCACAGTAGGATGTTCATACTGTGGGAAGCCGGGCCATGTGGTGGCAGAGTGTCGGAGGGCACAGGGATTGTGCCTAGCTTGTGGGGCGGCGGACCATAGGATAGGGTCGTGCCCCAATCGAGGGAGTTCATCCTCGTCCAACCTTACTAGTCCTTCAGTTAGGGGACCAGCACCAGTACAGCAGCAGCACCCGAGGCCGATGTTGCCTCAGAATCAAGCTTTTCAGCAGCAGAGTCCCCAGCAGTATGCTCAGGCCCAGGCTCAGATTCAGGCCAGGCAGAGAGGTAATCAGCAGAGAGGACAGGCACCCAGAGGTCAAGTGATGGCAATGACCGCAGCAGAAGAGGTAGCGCCAGGTGAGGTTGTGGCAGGTACAATTCTCGTCAACTCTACCCCAGCATCAGCATTATTTGATTCTGGTGCATCGCATTCATTTATGTCTGCACGATTCGCGACACGGATAGGATTGGAGCCCGAGTCATTATCAGTGAGGCTTAATGTGCTTACTGGTAATGGTCTTGTGGGAGTAGATCGAGTGTTTTCCTCGTGTCGGATCGTAGTTAGCGGTAGGGAGTTCCCCGCTAGATTGGTAGAGTTTCCCCTGGCAGATTATGATGTAGTCCTAGGTATGGACTGGTTGAGAGATCATTATGCCAGGATAGACTGCCACATTGGCAGAGTTATCTTTAGTATCCCCGGAGAGCCAGAGTTTTTATTTTCCAGAGGCGCAGTAGAGCCTTCTTCCCCGGTATTGCGGATGGCAGTAGCAGCAGTGCAGTTGCCCAGGATTGTGGACGAGTTTCCAGATGTCTTCCCAGAGGAGCTTCCAGGTATGCCGCCAGAGAGGGAGATCGAGTTCACCATAGACTTGATTCCCGGAACCGCACCAGTGTCAGAGCGAGTCTACAGGATGGCGCCTTCAGAACTAGAGATTTTGTATAAGATGATTGAAGACTTGAGAACCAAAGGATTCATCCGTGCTAGTGGATCGCCTTGGGGAGCCCCTATGCTTCTTGTGAAGAAGAAAGATGGTACGTCCAGGCTATGTGTTGATTACCGTACCTTGAACTCAGTGACGATCAAGAACAGATACCCTCTCCCGAGGATTGATGACTTGTTCGACCAGCTTAAAGGGGCTTCAGTATTCTCGAAGATAGACTTGAGGTCAGGCTACCATCAGATCAGGGTCAGAGAGCAAGACATCCCGAAGACGGCATTCAGATCAAGGTACGGGCATTGGGAGTTCCTAGTTATGCCCTTTGGAGCAACCAATGCGCCGGCAGTGTTCATGGATCTCATGAACCGTATCTTCATGCCTTACTTGGACCAGTTTGTGATCGAATTCATTGATGACATCCTGGTCTACAGCAAGAGTGAAGCAGAGCACGATCAGCATCTCAGAGTTGTCCTTCAGACACTTAGAGAACATCAGTTGTACGCCAAGTTCAGCAAATACGAGTTCTGGCTCGATCGTATTTCGTACTTGGGTCATATCATTACCCGCGGAGGAGTGGAAGTGGATCCCCAGAAGATTGTGGCCATTGAGTCGTGGCCAGTTCCTAGATCAGTAGCAGAGGTTCGCAGCTTTCTTGGATTGGCCGGCTATTATCGGCGATTTGTTTCAGATTTTGCTAGAATTTCAGCGCCGATGACCCAGTTGACCAGGAAGGATGTGCCATTTGTTTGGACAGCAGAGTGTCAGGAATCCTTTGAGAAATTGAAGCGAGGTTTGATGACGGCTCCCATTCTCACTCTTCCGGATGGGACCGGTGGATTCACAGTGTATTGTGATGCTTCAGGGAAGGGATTAGGATGTGTTCTGATGCAGCATGGGAAGGTAATTGCTTATGCTTCGCGGCAACTTCGCGATCATGAGAAGAATTACCCAACCCATGATTTGGAGCTAGCAGCAGTTATCTTTGCATTGAAGCTTTGGAGGCACTACTTGTATGGTGATAGAGTTGAGATTTTCACGGATCATAAGAGCCTGAAGTATGTATTTACCCAGAAGGACTTGAATATGCGGCAGAGAAGATGGCTAGAATTATTGGTGGATTATGATGTCAACTTGCGGTATCATCCAGGGAAGGCTAATGTTGTAGCAGACGCCTTGAGCAGACGAGCAGGAGTCTATCTCCTGACAGCGCAACCAGAATTATTGTCAGATCTTCAGAAGATGGGTATTGAAGTAATTCTTCCTTCCAGCGTGGCTTTGATGGCTAGTATTCAAGTTCAGTCCAGCATAGTTGAGAGGATCAAGGCAGCGCAGTCGGCAGACCAGAAGATTCAGCGGCTCAGAGCAGAATGTGAGGCAGGACGCAGACCAGAGTTGAACATTCATGAGGATGGTACACTTAGATATGGCTCGCGTCTTTGTGTGCCCAGTGGAGATATCAGACAGGAAGTCATGGCAGAAGCTCACAGTTCGCAGTATTCCATTCACCCAGGTGGCACGAAGATGTACAGAGATATCCGTCAGCACTTTTGGTGGAATGGCATGAAGCGAGAGATAGCCCGATTTGTCTCGCGGTGTTTGGTTTGCCAACAGGTTAAAGCTGAACATCAGAGGCCAGCCGGACTACTTCAACCTTTGCCTATCCCAGAATGGAAATGGGAGCATATTACCATGGATTTCGTCACAGGATTGCCGAGATCTCCAGCAGGCAAGGATGCTATTTGGGTTATCGTGGACAGGCTCACCAAGGTTGCGCACTTTCTCCCTTTCAGAGTTGGGCAGTCAACGGCGCAACTGGCAGACAGGTACCTCAGGCAGATTGTCAGGCTTCATGGAGTGCCAGTCAGCATAGTGTCAGACAGAGATTCGAGATTCACTTCTCACTTTTGGCGTAGTCTTCATCAGAGTTTGGGGACTCGTCTCAAGTTCACTTCAGCATATCATCCGCAGACAGATGGTCAGTCGGAGCGCACGATTCAGACTTTGGAAGATATGCTAAGAGCTTGTATGCTAGACTTCGGTGGTTCGTGGGAGGATCACCTGCACTTGGTGGAGTTCTCGTACAACAACAGCTACCAGGCCAGTATCCGGATGGCACCCTTCGAGGCCTTGTATGGCAGGAAGTGTAGGTCCCCGCTAGCATGGGACGATGTCGGAGAAAGGCAGATGCTCGGTCCGGAGATGATTTCTCAGACTGTCGAGGTAGTCAGGAGAGTCAGAGATCACATCCGAGTTGCTCAAGATCGCCAGCGCCGTTGGGCAGACTTACATCGGCATCCCGTAGAGTTTTCTGTAAACGACCATGTGTTCCTTAGGATCTCGCCCAACCGTGGCGTCATTCGCTTTGGCACACGGGGAAAGCTTAGTCCTAGGTATATAGGGCCGTTTAGTATCCTGGAGCGAGTAGGAGATGTGTCCTATCGTCTCGCTCTTCCACCGTCGCTAAGCGAGGTGCATGATGTCTTCCATGTATCTCAATTACGACAGTACATCCCGGACACGAACCATATCCTGGATCATTCGAATTTGGTCGTTGGTACCGACCTTTCGTATAAGGAAAAGCCCGTGTCTATATTGGACCGGAGAGAGAAGATCCTCAAGAACAAGACTATTAATCTAGTCCGTGTTGCTTGGGGTCATCACTCTCTGGGAGAGTCAACGTGGGAGCGTGAGGACGACATCCGATCGCGTTATCCCTATTTGTTTGACTCGTAAGGTATAATGTCTTCCTTGTGCCTTACACCCGTTCCATCCTTGATTGAATGCATGATTGTATGGCTGCCAGCTTAGCGTAACTTGCCTGTGATTAGTCTAGCCTGTCGTGGCAATCTCTAGCTCCTTGATTAAATTCCAAGGACGGAATTCTTTTAAGGTGGGTAGAGTTGTCACCCCCATTTCTCGTATTTTGTATTTTGTGCGTATTTTGATTTTTATCAGGTATTTTAATTTTCTGTACTCACAGTATTCCTGGCTTCTCGTATTTTGCTCGGTTTTATTTTTGAGGAGACTTGGCTTGGTTTGACTTGGTTTAGCATGGTTTGGTTCTATTTTGGTTTATTGTTGGACCACCCTAACCTATAATACCCCTCAAGCTCACCCCACCACCACCATTTAATACCATTCCCCTCTCTCTCCTCACATTTACTTTCATTTATTTCCCCCACCAAGAAACCCCCTTCTTCCTCCATCCTCCAAACCCTAGTGGAAGAGAGGCAAGTTGCATCTTGCCAAACATGAGAATCCACTTTCATGAGTTCATCACTTAGCTTAGCTCATTGGGAGTAACTTTAGTTCTTTGTATTTTCGGATTTGGGGTTTTGTGGAGCTTGAATCTTGTACTTTACATTTTCGGATTTTACATGTTTTGATGTGTTTTGGCCGATCTTGGGTGGGATTTGATGTGCTCATGTGGTAGAGAATCAAATTTCACCCAAGATGGACCCTTGGAAGTTTGGATTTGGAGCTCGGATGGCCGAGTTGTGATGTTGCTAAGTTTTCGGCCATGGTGTTCTTCCTTGGGAAGAAGATGACTCTGTGGTAGCCGATGGCGCCTATTTCCCCTGCGTAGGTCCGATGGCGCCTACTTTGGCCGCTTGCCCTTGCAAGTGCGCCTCTTGGCCGCACGCTCCTTAGCGCTGCGCGCCTCTTCCAAACAGAACGCTTCATAGCGCCTGTTCTCCTTGACTTGGTCGATGGCGCCTATTCTGTGAACTAGGCGCGGTTGGCCAATGGCGCCTACTTCTCCTTTGATTAGGCGCAGTTGGCCGGCCATCCTCGACTAGGCGCCATCTGTCCCATCAGACTGGGCGCCAAACTGTCCCATCAGTGGTAGGCGCAGTTCATTCTATGTACTAGGCGCGGTTCATTCCCCATGACCTAGGCGCACTTGGGCCGGCCTTATTCTAGGCGCACTTCAGTGAGCATGGTAGGCGCACTTCAGGGTGCTGCCTACTAGGCGCACTCTAGTGCCCTCAACCTAGGCACACTCTAGAGTGTTGTCAACCCCCCCTCCCCCTTTTTTTTGGCACACTCTAGTGTGTTGCCACCCTGGCCTGCCCTGGTACACCTGCATCCCTTGTGCCCCCAGTATCTGCTTATTTCTGGGTTTTATTTTAATGAATTGGAGCTTCAAGGATTTTGTTGCCCACGTCACGACTTGGCTCGACTTGGCACTTTTGACACAACTTGGAGTTTTGCCATTTTCTTGATCTTGACATGATTTGAGTTGACTTTTCATAAATTGTGACTAGAACTATATAACTGGAACCTGTTAACTTGACAACTTGCTAGTGGCCCGCGGTGGCGCACTTCCTTGTAACATGACATGATAATATAATAACTTGACAACTTGAGCTGCTGAGGCAGGCTTACTTGACTTGCTGCGTGACTTGACACCGTGGGTGTGCATCTTGTGCTTGATTAATCTACTGGTCCAGTCTTGCATCATGTCTAGGACGTGAACCTCTGGGTACCACGGCCAGAGGTTCACATGAATTCGGACTAGGTAAATGATTAGTTCACAAAACTAGAACATGGAGATTTCCCGGCTACAGGCAATCCCGTTACCTGGGCGGCCTTGGGAATTGATGCTTGCCGACGAGTAGGGCACAATTCCAGCACACTGTTAGGTGTTGCACCCCTTGATGGTACTTGAGGGTACACTTGTCTCTCGGACAATGTACCCACCTGAACCCAGCTCCTTGCTTGCGTTCTGGGTAGCCTGGATAGTCTGTAGGGCCTGTGGCTGATAGGAACATCTCATTGCATCTTGCTAGTAACTAGGTTGTGACAACCCTAGTTAGTTAATTTATCAAGCCGTAGGACTTGCTTGGTCGTTGTGAAATGGTTGGCGCCTGGTCTTGTCTAGCCTTGTCTTGCTTGCCTAGTCTTGCCTAGGCCTGATCTAGTCCCTGTACCTGGCTCTCATCCCGAGCATGCTTGTCTTTATTTTAATTTTAGATAAATGGTCTAGCGCATGCGTTATTCAGGCGAAGGGTTACAACCCCGATCCTTGTTTGGTTTAAGGGTTGTAACCTGGGAGACCGGAATATTCTCATGTTATGACCAGTTATCGCCCTATTGCATGTATTTCTTTCTTGTACCTTTATTTTCATTCCGACTTGATATGCTGGTTTTAGTTCTTGTGCATGGCCTCCTTTGTGGCACTTGCTCTTTCTGGGGTCTGACCCAGCTGGTTTTGTATGGCCAGATTTCGGAGCAGCTACCGAGGATCTACCGCAGTTCCAGCCCGATGGTGTCAACTAGAAGAAACCGGGGCCAAGAGTGGGTTTCTATTTTGTACCGCTCACTCATATGTAAATTAAATATTCTTTTGAGGCGTTTGCCGGCGAGCACCTGTTAGCTCGTATGTACATTTTTTTGATGCTGTAAACATGATGAACAGATCCTAGGGTTGATCATGTATGATGTACTCTTTGCTAGTCCTGACATTTTGTAAGACTAGCTGCTTGATCATCCAATATGTAATATTTGGGACGCCTTGTATTTATATATTTGATGCTCAGACATCTTGTAATCTTAACACTTGCTTGAGATTGAGACAATAGACTTGCTAATGACCACAGGAGACTGATGGCTTGTAGTTAACCCTCATATTTCTAGACAGCCGTGACCGTATACCGAGGTGTTTTCCATTTCGATATACGTAGCTGGCTGTGTATGCCCCCGCTCTCCAGTATTCTGGTTCTGGGGCGTTACAGTAGGAGAAGGAGCAACCTTATCCCCAAGGGTGGAATTTTCTAAGCTAATAGATATGTCTTTTGCATCATCAAGAGTTCTAGAGACGGAAGAGTTAAGTTCCTCAAAAAAAACATTGATAGATTCTTCAACGCAAGAGTCTTTTTATTGAAAACACGAAAGCCTTTACTATGCATAGAGTATCAAAGAAATATACCTTCATTGACTTTTGTTTATTAATTTGCCTAGGTTATCCTTGTTATTCAAAATAAAATATTTGCACCCAAAAACTTTAAAATCCTCAATGGTGGGAATTTTATCAAACCAAAAGCTCATAAGGAGTTTTCTTTGAAATAGTTCTAATTAAAACTATTTATAACATAGCATATCATATTGACGGCTTCCGCTCAAAAATATTGAGGGATCTTGTACTAATTTAACATAACTCTAGACATATCTATTAGAGTCCTATTTTCCTTTCCATAACACCATTTTGTTGCATGGTCCTTGGACAAGCAAAATCATGACATAAATAATTCTTAGCACTATAAGATTTGAAAACGAAGTTGTCAAATTCATCTCCATGATTACTTCTAATTTTATTGATCATAAAGCCTTTCTCATTTTGAACACGTTTATAAAAATTGACAAACTCGTAAAAAGTGTTACTTTTATTTGCAAGAAAAATAATCCAAGTAAATCTCAAAAAATATCAACCAAAATGAAAGCATATAATTTACCACCCAAGCTAGCTACTTTACGATGACCAAATAAATCTATATGAATAAGTTGAAGTGGTCTAGTAGTGCTTACGATGTTTGTGGATTTGAAGGAAAATTTAGTTAACGTACTCTTTTCGCATTCCTCACAAATCATGTCCTTCTTGAATGGAATATTTGGGAGACCTATCAACAAGTTTGTGGAGGCAAGTCTAGAGATTGTGTCCATGTTGGTGTGTCCTAATCTCATGTACCAAAGCCAAGTCTGGCCATTCTTTGATACTAGACACCTATCGCCATGGTTAGTATTTTCAACCAAATAATAAAATAGATGTTGTCCTCTCTTATGCCTTGATACACAACCTCACCAAAGTATCTATCATAGATGTAGCAATTTTGTTTGACAAAGTTTACTCCATAACCATTATCTACAAGATAGCTAGATTAAGAAGGTTATTTTTTAAATTTGTAACAAGATAAATATTCTTAATACAAGGATAAGGTAAAGAGCCAATATTATCACTTCCAATAATGTATCCTCTCAAATTGTTTCTGAAGGAGACATATTTCTTCATCAATAGTATTACAAAAAGTATAGCATCTCCGATCATAAGTTGTGAGCAACCGCTATCGAGAATCCACTTGCTTCTAGCATACGAAGGGCACACCTACAACACAAGTTGAATATGTAATCTTTGGTATCCATATCATATTGGTCCTTTGATGTTAGTTTTAGGGCCCATTTATAAATTCTCATATTAACATGTTATCTAATTTGACATTGATATTAAGTATGTCCAAGCATTCCACAATAGTGACAAGTTGTGTATGTGTCTTGGTGCTAGTAGTGAGAGTGTGAACATTTTGTGCATGAAATTTTCTAGTATGATATCTACCATGGGAATGGTTGTATTAAAATGCATTGTTATGTAGAGATGTGGCATTGTGTCTTTCTATCATATAGTCATCTGTGTGTGACCTTGTTGACCATGTGGTCTTGTGTCATAATAGTATGATTTTCTTTGTGTGTGACTTTGTTGACCAAAGTGTTTTATATCATAGAATGTGTGTTGAAGTGTTCTTGGAGCCTCTAATTTCTTGCATCTTGTATTTTACAAGAAGCTCTTATTTGGTGCTATTCGCCTCCTCTCTTTGGGAGGTAATAAGTGTTTTGTTTCTTGATATGTCATAACCTTCTTTAATTATTTGACATTAAAATTCATTTTCCTTGATGTCTTCTAAAGCTCGATGTATATTTAGTTTGAGTGAAGTAACATCATCCGAGTCACAAGGAAGGGTCTTGCCCTTAATCCCACTTCTCATGTTAGTGAGTCTCCCGGCTTCGTGTTTGTTCACATCAACCTCCTTTCTAGACTGTATATGTTTGCCCTTTAGTCTCTTATGATCATCAAAAAGTTCAATAAGGGCCTTTTATAATTCATTGTATGTAAAGGAATCATTTAAGAAATCATCAAGTACCTTATTGGTTTCCTTTACCATAAGGCAAACATTTGCATTATGGTGAGTCATCATTGTCGGAGTCACTTGCTTCACTCTCACACCAAAGGCTAGTGTTAGCAAATTTCTTTGATGAAGAACTACCTTTACTAGATCTTTCAAATTTGCTAGATCCCTTCCTAGCCATGGACAATCCTTTTTGATGTGTTCGGACCTTTTGTAGTTGTAGCAAGTAGATTCATCGTCTTAATTTTCTCTTCTTCCACGATTTGCCCTGTCAAACTTTAGAAACTTCTTGATGTTTCTAGAGGTTGAAAGTAATTTCTTTTTCATAAGAGTCTTTATCACCGTTCGATTCCAGAGGTAAGTTTGTGATGGTTGGCCTTTAGAGATAATGCCTTCTTTTTCTTTCCGTCTTTCATTCAAGTCTTACGCATGCATCATGAGCTTTCCAATAAGGGTTTCGAGGTTCATTGCAGTGAGGTCATTTCCTTCAATGATCGTCTTAGCCTTTGGATTCCAGTTCTTTGTAAGCCCTCTAAGCACTTTTTGAATTTTCTCATGTGTTGAGTATTCCTTGCCAAGGTACATAAGAGGATTAATGATATAAAAAGAATCGAGTTAATATATCAGCAATAAATTCATTTGGTTTCATTTTGAAGGCCTTATATTCTTGTATAAGTCTACTAATCTTAGACTCCTTAACTTGAGAGATTCCTTAGTGTGTAACATCAAGAAGTCTCCAAATCTCATGTGATGTTTCGTAAGTGGAAATCATATTGAACTCATTTATTTCAAGAGAATAATAGAGGGCATTCATAGCTTTGGCATCAAGGCTTTTCGCCTTTTTATCACTATCGGTATATAGTTTATGGGGTTTGTCTACCATGGAGCCATCAATCTCCATTCTAGCCCTTTTGTAGCTATTGATAACACTACTCCAAAGGTCGTAGTCCAAAGATTTCAAATAAATATTCATTCTAGTTTTTTCAAATATTGTAATTGGTTCTATATATCGAATAGAGGAGGTCTATTTGTGGATTGTCCTTCACCATGGTTGGTGTTGAAACTAGAAGTGGTTGTCATAGGATCTACTCTTAGGAGGTTAGTCCAAAAATAAGAGCTTTGCTCTAATACCAATTGTAGGAAGCCTAGAAGAGGAGATGAATAGAGTATCTAAAAATAAGCAACACAATTAACAAATACAAAGAGCAAGTTCAAAATAAGGGAAAGAAATCAAACACTTGATGTATCCTAGTCTCTTTTTATGAAGGCAATCTAATCTTGTACCTCACTACGACTTTAACCTACTGTAGAATAATAGCTTACAACACGAGCTTTGATCCGAAGGCTCGCCGACTTCTTAGACTTGAGTTTTTATACGAAGACTCAACTCCTTCTTTGAAAGAAAGGTTTGATCTTCTAATACTTGGAAGATTTCAAATAAAATACTTGAATACTCTATCACAATTGTGGTTGACAATTGAAAGCTTGGAAGAGTAAATAAGTTTTGGCCTTTGGTGGTTGAAAGATTTAATGCTCAAAGGAAGAATTGAATGAGGGCTAGGCACAAGCCTTAAATACAAAGGGTCAAAACACTTGCATTTAATGCAAAAAGATGTTGTGCAGGCGGTATACTGGGTATACTATTAGTATACCGCCCTGCACGTAATGGCTAGAAATGACTAGTTTTTAGTCATTTTGCTGCATTAATTGAGCCAAGTGGCCCAATAGGTATACCGGTATGACAGAAAAATTAGTTTTGGGAAGATGTAGTGACAAAATGCTCAATTTTTATGGTTCGGTGGATGGAATTTTTGTGGATCTTGATGTTTTGTTTGAAACTTATATTTTTTTGGTATAACATTGGTATGTCGGTCTGATGTCCAAGTTTTATTCTGTGAATTTGCCTATCCTAACTTTTCTATTTGTCAGCCACTCTTGAGTTACAAAGAAATCTAAGACACTTTACAGACTGCATACAATGGACAATCTTAATTTGTGTCCTGATACTTGTTTCTTTGATTATGATATTTGGTTTACGAAAAGATTTCTGCATTTAAGAGTTATTCTAAAAGCAGAGTGTATGCAACTTTTGTTAATCATGAAAATCATCATAAAGAATGTGCCAACAAAAAGAAGATCAAGAATGCTATTCTTTTTATACAATCTTTCCTTTTTGAATATCTATAGGATTCCATGTAACACGATGTATAGGCGACAATGAAAGCTTTAACCCGAAAATACTAAATACACTTAGTATCGTAACAACAATATACTGACATAATTCTTTCAATATAATGTGTGTTCATTTTTATTTCCAGCAGTCTTCAGTTCACACTGTTTCAGAAAAACAATATAATGTCAGTATACTAATAATATACTGTATGGACACTTTTTGTTTCCCGCGGCTCTCTGTATTTTCTGTCATTGTGTGTTTACTCAAAACAATATACTAAAAAAAAATTTGTTTCTATGGTTTATGTTGTGCAATTAATACTACAACGACCATAAAACAAGTCGTTACAATGTAAGATAACATAATAACAGTATACTGGCACAGTATCAGCAATGTTGCTTTGTGTGAACTATATATTTATTGTTTAGCCACATTTATGGGAGAACCTTGAGATATAAAATTTTCCACCTTCCAAAAATGAAAGCTCGTAACTCACAAAACTTCAGTTGTGCTAGAATAATTAAGAATTGTAACTTGAGAACTTCCGAGCTTCTTCAATATCAAATCTTTTTCTTTTTTGAGCTTGAAGTTTTTGCGCTCTTTGTATCAAAGCTCGAGAAATTGATGACTTCCTCGAATCAAAGCTCGTATTATAAAGCTTTTATTTAATAGTGGATTAAAGCCAGAAAGAGTTTGGGACTGGATTGTCTTAGAGGATGAGACTATAATACATTGAGTGTTTGATTCTCTTGTGTTCCCTTTAAATTGCTCATCGTATTTGATAATCTTGTTATTTAGTTAAAACTCTATTTATCCCCCCTTTTCTCGGTTGCCTACAAAGATGATGATGATGACAACGAGGACATTGCTCCTGGCACTATCGAAGAAGCTTTAAGAATGACTACGAAATATTCGAAACCAGGTCTTCTATCACCTCCTTTTATGGTGATGATGAAGATGATGTTGGATCCCTACAAAGGATACCCCTTCCACCCATGGCTCCTTGATTGTTCCTAAGGAGGGGGAAGAGGGAATGGAGCCACCTTGTGGCCCTTACTAGGAGGAGTCTTTTGACATGGCTATCGTTTCCCAAGATGAGCTTCTTTTTTTAGCATGGAGTCTAGAGTTCTTTTTCTTTTTATATCTTTATAGTGCTAGTATTTTAAAGTGTTGTGCACTTTATAATTGTTGGTGCTCTTGCTCCTTGACATGAAGAGAGCTTGCTCTCAACATGCTTTGTAAAGTTTAGTCCCACATTGGAAAAGCACCATGAGTTATCTCAACATATATATGAGTATGTGTTGTTGGGATATGCACATGGGGTGGTGACCCTAAGAAGGGAACCATGTGGGTGATTTTACTAAGAGGAAAATGATTAATTCCAACAAGGACGTAAGTTGATTTTTGTTGTGCGGGATCAGACTCGACACGGACTCCAGGTTGTCTCGTACATGCACGGGAGTGTTCGGGGGGAAGGCGTGGGCTAGCACTCGACTATGTTGATTGTGGGATGATGTAAAATATCAAACTCTATTTTAGAGTATTGGTGTTTTAGTCCCACATCGGATATGAGAGATGGTGAGGTCTCACTCCACTCTATAAATAGAGCCCCTTGCCTCCTTTCCAAGATGCACCAAAGAAGAGAGTTAAGGGAGTCCGTAAAGTTCAGGAAGCCCGTTCAAGTCACAAATATTGACTGATGAGCGTTCCAGAAGTTCTCTTGAACTTGCTGGTTCCTGGAAGCGGATCGTATAGAGGCAAATCTTGCTTTGAGAAACGGTATTTTTACACCCCAGCAGATTTAATCCTCCTCTTCTTCTTCTTCTTATGTTGCTTTGTAACTCGTTCTTCAGGTTTTAAAGCACCTACTGAGTAGGGAGGCCTAACTTTGTTCTTGAGATCAATCTCATATGTGGCACCTACTGTGTAGGCTTGCTAAACTCCTCATTTGTGGCACCTACTGTGTAGGCTTGCTAAACTCCTCATTTGTGGCACCTACTGTGTAGGCTTGCTGAACTCCTCATTTGTGGCACCTACTGTGTAGGCTTGTCGAACTCCTATTTTCCATCCATATCCACGCCTCGGGACTAACAATCTCAAAATAAGATTAGTACGATGGAAAACATTAATGCTTCACTCCTCCAAACTGACTACTGCAAGTTGAAAAAGTTTGATGGAGAGCATTATCAAGTCTGGAAGAGAAAGGTCTTTCTCACCCTTCAACTCCGAGACATTGATCGCGTGCTCTTTGAAGAGGAACCTACTATTCCAGATATTGGGTCTGTTGCCGCTATAACTGCGGCTACTAAACTTCAGGCCAAATGGAGAAGGGAGAATGGCATTTGTAGGCTTCTGATCCTAAATGCTATGGAGGATTCCCTAGCAGAATCCTACTCAAAGAAGGATAGTGCCAGAGAAATATGGGAGTCTGTGGAAAAGCTGTACGAGGAAGACAAAAACAGGAGCAAGATATTTTTCGTCAAAAAAATATCACAAGTGGCTCTTTGAAGACGAGAAGGCGATGCTTCCTCAAGTGAAGAAGTTTCTAAAACTTCGTCAGAAATTGGACGATAAAAAGATGCCCCTCATCGACAAGTTTGTCGTTGGAGGGATCGTCTCAAAACTTCCTGCTGGATAGAATACATTCTGTGCAAGAATGCATCGGAAGAAACTCGAGATCAGTCTGGAAGATCTCTTACAAGAAATCCATGTTGAGGACGAGATGCGTTCTCAACAGAAGATGGACGCTTTGTCCAAACAATTGGTCGAGGCCAATCTGGTGCAGACGAGAGACTCCAAAGGGAAGCAGGCGGCTTCTCACCACAAGAAAGACTTCATTAATCTGAAAGTGAAGGGACCGTCTTTCAAACAGAAGAAGCCCAAGTCCAATGTGACTTGTTTTAACTGTGGCAAGAAGGGCCACTACATGAGTGAATGTAGATCCAAGCCCAAGCAGTCACAGCAAGGTGAGCCTAATAAGGTTTCATTGATTACTGACGGTATTGCTATAATTACTCAGGTCACTTCGGTGGGGGCTGACTCTGACTGGTGGGTAGACACTGGTGCCACCTGCCATGTCTGCTCAAGCAAGAAATAGTTCACCATATACCAGTAAACCTCTGAGAAGGTGATGGTGGCGAACCAGGCACAAGCTGAAGTTCAAGGGATCGGGATGGTGGAGCTGAAGCTAACATCCGGGAAAACTCTAATGCTTCAAGGTGTGAAGCATGTTTCCGTAATTACCAAGAACCTGATCTCTGGAGGCCTGCTCTGCAATGCAGGCCTGAGGATGGACATCAATGCTGGCCAGATGGTGATGTCCCTGAAAGGAATGTACTTCGAAAAAGCTTTCTATACCGAAGGAATGTTCAAACTCCAGCTTGTAACCCAGTTAGAGAACATTAATACAATTTCAAATTCTGCTTATACTCTTAAGTTGTGGCATAATAGACTAGGACATGTCCATTGTAAAAGGATAAACAAAATGTCTAGTCTAGGACTTATCTCCAAATATGAAGGAAAGGTGGAGAAATATGAAGTGTGTGCTCAGACTAATATCACAAAGAAACCCTTTCATCGGGTCAATCGAAGCACAGATCTTCTAGAGTTGGTACACTCCGATATCTATGACTTCAAACAATTCATCTATGACTTCAAATAATTCTCTACGAAGGCCGGGATGAAGTATTTCATAACCTTCATCGATAACTTCTCAAAGTACGCGTTCGTCTACTTGATAAAAATAAAAGACGAAGCATTCGAGAAGTTCAAGGAGTTCAGGGCTGAAGCTGAAAGGCAAACTGGACGACAACTCAAGAGGTTGAGGAGTGATCGAGGCAGAGAATATCGATCTCATGATTTCACATCGTTCTGTAAAGAATATGGAATCATCAACGAGACTACTGCTCCGTATTCTCCTCAGTCCAACGGAGTAGCAAAAAGGAAGAACAGAACGTTGACAGAGATGATGAACTCAATGTTGTTAACTGCGGGTCTTCCAAAGTACTTTTGGAGAGAAGCTGTATTGACGACCACATTCATTCTGAACAGAGTGCCGTATGCAACTTTTGATATTACTCCTCGTGAATTCTGGTTCAAAGTCAGATCCAACTTGAATATCATTCGAGTGGGAGGGTGTCTGGCATACGTAAAACTTCCAGATCTGAAGATTCAGAAACTCGGAACAAGGACTACGAAGACGATCTTCTTGGGGTATGCCGAGAAGAGTGACGCTCGAAGATTCCTTGACTTGGAGTCTAACTATGTCATTGAATCTCGTGATGCGGAGTACTTTGAAGACAAGTTTGCAAGGCACAAAAATATTGTTCTCGCGGACATTTCGGAGAATAATGATGGTGCAAAGGAAGCTGAGGTTTCCAACGATGTCGTAGTCCAAGAAGAAATTGTTTTTGATGAAACAACGTTTGAACTAGAACTCGAAGAGCCGTCAGCCAAGCGAGTGAGGAAACCAAAGGACTTCGGAGATGACTTTGTCACCTATCATGTAGAAGCAGATCCGCTTACCTATGATGAGGCGATAAGACCAAAGACGCTATCTTCTGGAAGGAGGCAGTGAATGACGAGTATGACTCTATCACCTCCAATAACACATGGGTGTTAGTAGATCTACCTGAAGGAGCAAAATCCATCGGATGTAAATGGATCTTCAAGAAGAAGATGAAGGCAGATGGAACTATTAACAATCAAGGCCAGGCTGGTAACCAAGAGGTTTTCTCAGAAACAAGGGATAGACTACTTTGACACATACGCTCCAGTAGCGCGAATGACCACCATCAGAATGTTAATTGCTCTAGCAGTAATACATACGTTGGTGATACATCAGATGCATGTAAAGACAGTATTCTTGAATGGCGAGCTGACCAAAATGATCAGAAGCTGGAGCCAAACTCGAAGGAAAGCGTCAGGCAATTGGAGTATGCTAGCGTCATCGGAAGTTTGATATACGCTACTACTGCCACTAGGCCTGACATAGCTTTCGATGTGGGAATGTTGAGTCAATTCATAAGCAATCCAGGCGTTCAGCACTGGAAAGCTATAAAGCGTGTTATGAGATATCTCAAGAAGACTCAGACATATGCACTGCACTTCAGCGAAGAGCCGCTGGTAGTAAAAAGCTTTGGTGATGCCAGCTGGTGCTCAGAGTTGGAGAGCGAGAGGTCCACTAGTGGATTCATTTTCACAATGGGTGGAGCTTCCATATCGCGGAAGTCGAAGAAGCAGACTATGATCTTGCGGTCTTCTATAGAATCTGAGTTCTTTGTACTTGATACCGCAGCAGATGAAATAGAATGGCTTCGGGAGCTCATGTATGATCTTCCAGTAGTTGGAGCGCAGATACCGATAATTCTGATATACTGCGATAACCAAGTGACTGCGACGGTGGCATCAAATGATCTCTTCAACGAAAAGAAGAGAACTGTACGGTTAAAGCACAAGACAGTGAACGATCTCATCAAGAGAGGTGTCATTGTAGTAATCGATGTTCGGAGTCAGGAGAACCTGGCGGATCCGTTCATAAAGGGCCTCAAGCGCCAGCTGGTCGATGATACAGCAAAAAAAATAGGCTTAAAGGTATTCTGATATTGTATCTGTGTAATCCTACCATAAAATTTTATGCTATTAGTTCAAAGAAAAATCTACTAGGCATCTAGTTTTGATTCAAGAGAGGACCACTGATTGAGAAAATATCAAGTAATAGTGGGTACATAGTCCTGAGGGATATGGAAGGGATACGGACCCATAACCGTTGTTGTCTACTATAGTTCTCTGCGGAGAACATGTCCTGTGGAGAGGATGGCTTAAACGCCTTAATGAGTTCTCAGACAGAGTGAATGTCTGTTGTGCTTTACGGGAAGCACGGTAGCGTAGCACTACAAAGGAGCTCATGGACTCCTTGCTACAGTGGGATGACACCACAATGAGGTTTCCAGGTAGGGGTAATGACTCGGCTTAGCAAGCCATATCTCTGCGACGTAGCATCGCTTATAGGCAGGTAGCCTAATGCTGTATATTATAAATGAAGAGTGGTAGACAGTACTACAAAGAGGCCAGTGTCCTCATGTTACAGTGGCATGACACCACGAAGAGGTACCATGTAGGGTAAAGCCTTGGCTTCGTAAGCTATGTCTTAGCAGCATAACACCGCACGGAAGCGCAAGGCTTCATGCTCGGTAGTTTGGCACTACAAAGAGGCTTGTGACCTCATGCTACAGTAGTATGACTCTACGATGAGGTACCCAGTTAGGATTAAAGCCTCGGCTTTAAGCCATGTCATAGCGGCATAGCACCGCACAGAAGCACAAGGCTTCATGCCAAGGACTCTTTAAAAGAACTCACCTAGAGTGTATGGATAGAGATACAGGCCGTCTCTTGAGGGTAAACTTGTAGACGCCCAAAATATATACACCAAAACCAGGCTGGCACATGGCCTTTAATGTGCACCCAGAAGCACATGTAACTACACTTTGTGAGTGGGAAGAATTACAATTGTGGTACAGAATTCAAGGCATAGTTCATTCTTGTATCGCATTGTTATTTAATCCATGCGGGAATATTCAAGTCGTCAGCGACATCTATCCTAATACAAAATAGACAGTTACTATGGGGAACGTTCAACCCTAAACACATATATGATGAGATATGTGGGGGATTGTTGGTGCTCTTGCTCCATGACATGAAGAGAGCTTGCTCTCAACATGCTTTGTAAAGTTTAGTCCCACATTGGAAAAGCATCATGAGTTATCTCAACATATATATGAGTATGTGTTGTTGGGATATGCATATGGGGTGGTGACCCTAAGGAGGGAACCATGTGGGTGATTTTACTAAGAGAAAAATGATTAATTCCAACAAGGACGTAAGTTGATTTTTGTTGTGCGGGCTCGGACTCGACACGGAGTCCAGGTTGTCTCGTGCATGCACGAGAGTGTTCGGAAGGAAGGCGTGGGCTAGCACTCGACTATGTTGATTGTGGGATGATGTAAAACATTAAACTCTATTTAGAGTATTAGTGTTTTAGTCCCACATCGGATATGAGAGATGGTGAGGTCTCACTCCACTCTATAAATAAAGCCCCCTTGCCTCCTTTCCAAGATGCACCAAAGAAGAGAGTTAAGGGAGTCCGTAAAGTTCAGGAAGCCCGTTCAAGTCACAAATATTGACTGATGAGCGTTCCAGAAGTTCTCTTGAACTTGCTGGTTCCTGGAAGCGGATCGTATAGAGGCGAATCTTGTTTTGAGAAACGGTGTTTTTACACCCCAGCAGATTTAATCCTCCTTTTCTTCTTCTTCCTTTGTTTCTCTGTAACTCGTTCTTTAGGTTTTAAAGCACCTACGGAGTAGGGAGGCCTAACTTTGTTCTTGAGATCTATCTCATTTATGGCACCTAATGTGTAGGCTTGCTAAACTCCTCATTTGTGGCACCTACTGTGTAGGCTTGCTAAACTTCTCATTTGTGGCACCTACTGTGTAGGCTTGCTGAACTCCTGTTTTCCATCTATATCCACGCCTCGGGACTAACAATAATGCTAGCACTTTAAAGTGCAAATGATGTTTGTTTTTCATAACTATATAACTTGTAAGTGCTGCTATTATTATTTTCATTATTTAAAGTGTATGATAAATTTATGAATGGACTATTTGCCTCCAAATAGTATGAGATTATTTTAAACACATTTATTGTACAAATGAAAAAACATAATCAACCCTCAGATACTTCTATCAACACAACATAAAACTATTTCATCCCAGGTTCACCTCCAAATAACAATATAGTAAAAAAAATTGTTTAATAATTTGGCAGTATTTTTTGGGGTAGAGGAAATTATCTAAATGTTGATTTTAAGCCAAATGTCCATTTTGGGTATCAAAAATTATTTGCTAATTGAAATGTTTGAAAGTAGTTTTTTTTGTTTTTGTTTCTAGACCTAAAGAAAACTGAAAGAAGAAAAGATTATGATTGTTTTAATATATTTATAATAATTAAATTTATTTAAGGTTACAATGATCTCTTTTTTTGCACTTACAAGCTATGTGGTAAATTATAAACTCAAGATTAACTAATCTAATTTTTTTTTTAAATAAAGTAGAAGCAATTGTTACCAAACTTTTTTTTCTACTTTTCAAAATCAATATAAGCAAAAGCATGCAAAATAAACAATATTAAGCTTAGTCTAGTTGTGTTTGGCCGGAGAAAATTGAGCTAAGAATTCAAAAGAAAAAAGGCTTTTGGACATTACAAGTATGGTGATATATCTGTTCTGCTTACACAACCTTCTTCAATAGCATTGGAGTTTCATGGTTTGGGTCACTACTGTCAAATGCAGCTCTTGTATGTGCTTGCAAATATCCAATAAAACTGGAAATGCAAACTACATACTATAATAACAAATGAGAAAAACCTCTGCCAAACACCTTCTGCAACACTAAAGAAGTTTGGAGTACACTTAAATTTCACATACTCCATTTGGTATTTGGTGTCAACACACGAGTGAACTAATTCGGATGAACATTTTTTTTCAAAATGTGTCATTCATTTCGAGACTGAAATGGACGTTTCTAAATGCTAGCCCAACGAGCATTATGAAAAATCGATGTTTAGATAAACGGGATTAATAAAACTACAATCGGAACTAGCCACAAAATGGGTAGTGTGGCTCCAGTTGCAATTCATCAGGCCAGAGTTAAGGACATTTCTCAAACGCTGGTTTGAGCTGATTTTCCTATAACCATACAAGCCCATCTTCAATTAGAGACAATTTGACACGAATGGAATTGCAGTCATGTACAACTGAAATTAGAACCATGTCCTCAGACGACAATGCACACTACAAACATCAAATATTCATGCATCATCAGGCATTTAATGCTTCCAAGATTGACAAGATAAATACCAGGCTCCGACATGATTATTCATTCAGACACCTTGATCCTCCTCAGCTTAGCTCTAAGTGTTTGAAATAGCTGTATACTGACCACAGAATGATATCTCAATTACAAAAAGTTACAAGCTACTTGTAGTTGTTAATAAGTCCAGCACAGAATTAACAAGTTGATACGGATAAGCAGACCTGAATTCTAGGCAGGAGCAATATTACAAGGAAAATGAGTTAAACTGTTTTAAACGGTTAGCTTTCTCTACTTCAGCGCATCACTAGAGTTAATGATCCCCGTCCAAGCACATTATGGATAACTAATACCCATAAGCACATGAATGAATGTTATGATACATTAGTGCATCGGCACAAAACTTCATGTGCTTGCTAATGGCTGTAATAGTAGTAAGGGGCAGCAAAAGTGGTTTCCAACATGGGCCACGGACAGGCTCCTCTCTTTTGATGAGCATTTATCCTTTTGGTGCTCCCAACTTGGATATCCACCAGTGCTATGAAATCTTGAACTCAGTCAATACTTTTGCCACTATGGAAGCAAGCTGCATATGATCCTTCAGGGCAGAGACGCCTCGGAGACATCAAACCCTCTTGAAAAGTCTTCCACCTTTCTTCCCCATTCCAGTCCCCGGTAAGCTCATAGCAAGAAGAGATTTGGAATCAGGCCGCCATTTGAATTCTTTGAGGGTAGAGAACAAGCTTGACATGGCAGGAGTGACTGCATCATCCTTTATACTGTTGCACGAGACCACTGTAAGACTTTTCAGATCAGGCCAAGACATGATTACTGACTCCAGACCTTCAGTTGTTAACTGCGAACATCCTTCTAGAGACAGAAACTTTACCAACCTGTAGAACAGTCACAATTCAGAACAATTGCATGAAACTGATTATTCATAAAGTAGAAAGTTCAAATACTCTTCATTGAAGTAACAACCACAAACGGACAATTGCAAGCAGACTAACTGCAAGATTGTTCCAAAACCTCAACTCGGTGGTATCTGTGTCAAACTGCTAGTGTCATCTTAGACCCACAGTACAGCATTCAGCAAAAGGAGCATAACTGTTAATTGAAATAACTATTCAATTTGTGAGCTTATGCACAAGAAGAAGAAACATATATATACATAACACAAAGGTTATTGAAAAAGTCTACAAAGAGGTACCACAAAAATAACAACAGCAACAACAAAAGATTATCCCAAACTTTTGGTTCGGGCTAGTAGGATGCTTCTTCCGTTCAGGTTTGTCAAGGGCCATATCCTCTACAACATAACAAAAATCATGTACTTCTTCACAACTTCACTCCATGTTGTTTAAGCCTACCCCCCCCCCCCCCCCCCCCCCCCCCCCCCACACACCCACACACCCCTCCCCCGGCGGTCCTAGCACTCCCTAAACTACTAGTATTATCCAATCCACCTAAGATTTTCTATCATCTTGCACATATCCAGTCCACCTAAACATTTTTTCTCACCTTATCTCATTGGCATGTCCAACTTCCCATGAACGATTAAATAACTAATATTATTAGGCCATGGACTGGAAGATATACTTCGGGAGTTATGCGACATACCATGTTGCAATATTCAAAGATGAGAAACAAATGGAACGAGACTAAGAATGAAGAATTGACTAGAAAAGGAACAACTTCTTCACAGTTAAAAGAATCAGGATTAGCAAAAAAGAATAAATTATGGAGTACATATACCTAGAGTGAGAGATGCACTCCAATGTAATGTGAAAAGCCTTCTGGAGGTAGGTAATTTAGATATTACATAGTTTTAGAAGGATGTTAATCAATGAACAAACAGAATGCTAAGCATGATGTATTCAGTCTTAGACCCACAGTACAGCATTCAGCAAAAGGAGCATAACTGTTAATTGAAATAACTATTCAATTTGTGAGCTTATGCACAAGAAGAAGAAACAATATATATACATAACACAAAGGTTATTGAAAAAGTCTACAAGAGGTACCACAAAAATAACAACAGCAACAACAAAAAGATTATCCCAAACTTTTGGTTCGGGCTAGTAGGATGCTCTTCCGTTCAGGTTTGTCAAGGGCCATATCCTCTACACACTAACAAAAATCATGTACTTCTTCACAACTTCACTCCATGTTGTTTAAGCCTACCACCCCCCCCCCCCCCCACACACACACCCACCCCTCCCCCGCGGTCCTAGCAGCTCCCTAAACTACTAGTATTATCTAATCCACCTAAGATGATTTTCTATCATCTTGCACATATCCAGTCCACCTAAACAATTTTTTCTCACCTTATTCTCATTGGCATGTCCAACTTCCCATGAACGATTAAAACTAATATTATTTAGGCCATGGACTGGAAGATATACTTCGGGAGTTATGCGACATACCATGTTGCATATTCAAAATGATGAGAAACAAATGGAACGAGGACTAAGAATGAGAATTGACTAGAAAAGGAACAACTTCTTCACAGTTAAAAGAATCAGGATTAGCAAATAAAGAATAAATTATGGAGTACATATACCTAGAGTGAGAGATGCACTCCAATGTGAAAAAGCCTTCTGGAGGTAGGTAATTTAGATATTACATAGTTTTAGAAGGATGTTAATCAATGAACAAACAGAATGCTAAGCATGATGTATTCAGTCTTAGACCCACAGTACAGCATTCAGCAAAAGGAGCATAACTGTTAATTGAAATAACTATTCAATTTGTGAGCTTATGCACAAGAAGAAGAAACAATATATATACATAACACAAAGGTTATTGAAAAAGTCTACAAAGAGGTACCACAAAAATAACAACAGCAACAACAAAAATTATCCCAAACTTTTGGTTCGGGCTAGTAGGATGCTCTTCCGTTCAGGTTTGTCAAGGGCCATATCCTCTACAACACTAACAAAAATCATGTACTTCTTCACAACTTCACTCCATGTTGTTTAAGCCTACCACCCCCCCCCCCCCCCCCCCCCCCACACACACCCCTCCCCCGGCGGTCCTAGCAGCTCCCTAAACTACTAGTATTATCCAATCCACCTAAGATGATTTTCTATCATCTTGCACATATCCAGTCCACCTAAACAATTTTTTCTCACCTTATTCTCATTGGCATGTCCAACTTCCCATGAACGATTAAATAACTAATATTATTTAGGCCATGGACTGGAAGATATACTTCGGGAGTTATGCGACATACCATGTTGCAATATTCAAAATGATGAGAAACAAATGGAACGAGGACTAAGAATGAAGAATTGACTAGAAAAGGAACAACTTCTTCACAGTTAAAAGAATCAGGATTAGCAAATAAAAGAATAAATTATGGAGTACATATACCTAGAGTGAGAGATGCACTCCATGTAATGTGAAAAAGCCTTCTGGAGGTAGGTAATTTAGATATTACTAGTTTTAGAAGGATGTTAATCAATGAACAAACAGAATGCTAAACATGATGTATTCAGTCTTACCAGGGCCTGCCCTGAGCTCGTGGGGGCCCGAGGCGAACTTCAAAAATGGGCCCTCATACATGATGTAAAAAAAAAATTAAGAAACTAAAATTAAAAAAAAAAATTGGCACCACCACCAGAATTGAACAAGGACCTCTCCTCTAGTATGCAAGTTTAACAGAACCACTACACCACAATTATTTTGCGTTAAATGTGGCCCATGTATATACTAGTTCTATTTTAGATATAATCATGTTGGTACCCCTTTAGTCTTGGGCCCTGGGCGATCGTCCGGCCTGCCCTGGGCCAGGGCCGCCCCTGGTCCTTACCAAATTGTATGCAGCAAAGGAAATTAAACACACGTCAATAGGATTCTAATATATAATATATTGACATTGTTAGATTTAAAAAATTCACATTGTTAGATTTATAAGTCTTGTTTTCTTATGTGGGTACAATCAAGTAGCATGAGGTGAAACTTAGGATTGTATGCCCTTGCACTCTTCTCTTTTTCTATCATCGCCTCTCATGTATTCCTTCTCACTTCTAAATTTTACTTGGTATCAGAACAACTTGAAATGTATTGTACATCCCTTTCACAACTTTCATCGATAAAATTTAGGATATTTGGCCGTTGTTTAATAGTTGCATGCAAAGTTGTAAAATCGCTAGTCGGCCGCTAGTCGGTTTGTGGGGACTACGGATTAATCGGACTACTCGAGGACTAGTCGGGGACTAGTCGGTTTAGAATTTTTAATGAATATACATATGTAATATGTTATAAAAATTTTAAAAAATAATATAATTGTTGAACTTTTAGTTATTGCAGTGCATTTTCTTATTCATTATTTTGCACAATTTTTATTTCGATAAATCTTTAAATAATATGTTAACAACTTACAATTTTGCACGGAGAGACGGAGAGTTACAGCCGCAGTAGCAAGCAAAAGCAAAAAAAAGTAACAAGCAAAAATTAAAAAAAGGGCCACAACAACAGTAGCAAAGAGATAACAAAGAAAAAGTAAAAATAAAAAAGAGTAGGCTAGTCACTTTTTCAAAAAGAAAAAAGGCAGCAACAAAGTAAAGAGTCGACGGCGACTGCCTTGATGAAGTCGACGGCAGCCCAGACTAGTACCAATTTAGCCAATTTTTGGATGACCAGCCCCTAATCGAGTCGACGGTGGCCGACAAGTGACTAGTCGGGGACTAGCCCCTAGTCGAGTCGGCGGCGGCCGCTAGCGACTAGTCGGGGACTAGTCGGCCGCCTAGAGGGATTTTTACAACACTGGTTGCATGATCGTTTGTGATTTCGTTGTTCGTGGCAAGGTAGTCAAAGGCGCAAGGCGCACTTGAGACGAAAAGGGTCCATATCACACGAGGCGCAAGACATGCGCTCGAGCGAAGCAAGGCGCAATATATTATATATATATATATTATATATATATATATATATATATATATATAATTTATATATATATATATAAAATTCCATCTTTGATAAAATCAAGTCATGCTAATTTGAATTCCCCTTGCAAAGCACTTGAAGAATATCTTAAAAATTCAATTCAAAATGATGCATGTTAACCTATACAAGGGAGGAATTGGAACCATACATGTTTATAATTCACATCAGATTTCTACATTGATAAACATGTGTTTGTGGCTCCCGAGTATATATATATATATATATCAAGTCATGCTAATTTGAGTTCCCCTTGCAAAGCACTTGAAGAATACAAGGGGCAATGTAGAAATCTGATGTGAATTATAAACATGTATGGTTCCAATTCCTCCCTTGTATAGGTTAACATGCAATCACTTTGAATTGAATTTTTAAGATATTCTTCAAGTGCTTTGCAAGGGGAACTCAAATTAGCATGACTTGATATATATATATATATATATATATATATATATATATATATATATATATATATATTGGAAAAAGGTAAATTTTATTCCAAATGAAAGCCATAATCATACAACATACAGTCTGAGTGGGACTCCCACTCACTCACTCAACACTCATCCATCTCCATAGCATTCACATCAAACTCGATATTATGGAGAATGCCAACCGGAGGCGTGACTAGTCCCTCAAAGATCCGGCGGTTTCGCTCCCGCCAAACATGCCAAACCGAAGCCGCCAGACGAACTCTGGCTGTGCGAACCAGTCCTGACCTCGACCCCTGCTATCTCGTATCACCTGGATGATGTCACCAGTGCATTTACCAGAGGCGCACACTCCCAATACCCGACTCTGCTCCGACCATATCTGCCATGCCAGAGTGCACTCGAAAAAGATATGTTTAATAGACTCCGGCTCCAAACAGCAAAGCACACATTTGGGGTCCGGCACTAGCACTCTGAAACTCAGGCGATCCCTCGTCAGGAGGCGACCCAGAAGAAGCTTGTAAACACACAACTGCATCTTCCTGGCCAGACCCTTACACCAGACGAAATCGTAATCAGAACTCAGAGGGAAGTGTGCCGGATAAGATTGTAGCAACTCCGGAACTGGAACTCCCCCGAGCCCGAAGATGCTCCAGTCGCTCCCAGATCCACCGATCCGCAGACAAAGCCGGATCAATGACTGTAGACATAATGAGCCCTCCCAGCTCCTCAGTGTACCTATAAGATTCCGGCCTCCACACTCCATCTCGTAAGATCCGACTACACGTCAGACCTCACCTGTCCTCCGAATGAGTCGGGGATCCCCTGATGTCCAGCAACGAATGCCGATCTATCCAAGGGTCCCGCCAGAGGTCCGTACCCGACCCATCCTTTATGACCCTCCGGATAGCAGATTTGAGCACACCCATGTATCGCAGGACAGTCTTGAACGTGACAGAATGGTTGTTATCAGGAGAACACGTCCAAAAATTGCCTGCTTCACGTATCTGCTGTGCATCCAGTCCGCCCAGAGAGACCCCCCGCTAATGAATCTCCAGGCCAGCTTGAGCGCTGAGGCCTCCCTGATCTCCAGCAACGGCCTGATCCCCACACCTCCCTCCTTCCTGGGAGATATATATATATATATATATATATAAAAAAACTAAATTACTAATGTAAGTAATAGACAAACATATTAAATGAAGTTAAAAAAAACAATATTATGGAGTATAAACAAAAAAAAGTATTCTGGAGACTAACAAAAATGAAGTTAAAAAAACAGTATACAGACTAAACAGGTTTTAAAAAAGTATTCAAAGTAAAATAAAAATAAAAAAGTAAAAAAAAAAAAGTAAGTAACAAACATCAGTTCAAAAAAATAGCAGCTCAAAAAATAGTCAAAAACCCCCACATGGAGTGCCCTAAGGACAATACGCCCTTAGCTATTCCAAGGCGCCTCGAGAAAGACGCGCCTTAAGAACTGCGCCTCGCCTCGAGTGCCCTGAGGCGCTACCCCTGCCTAGGAGCAAGGCGCGCCTGGGGCGCGCCTTGACTACACTGGTTCGTGGTTGATTATGGTTGTTTGTCATTGTACGTTATTGTCCGTTGTGAGATCTAGAATTTTTATAGATCTCATTTGGTTGTTTGTTGTGGCTCTTTGTGAGATCTAGGAATTCTTATATCTCGTGTTTTTGTTGCATCTGCAAGTATGGTGGAGACCAAATCTTCTAGTGAGATTAGTAGTGGTGATGGTGATCCGAGGAATCCTTTTACCGTTATTCCCAGTAACAATGAAGTGGGAAAGCGATTACTACGATAAAACTCAACGTTGGAAACTATCTTGCATGTTCTAAAAGTAGTTAAGGACAAAGAAGTTAAAGTTTTGGTAGAAGAACGCCCACCTGAAACGACGGTTAATTGTGGTATTGG
>JANAVB010026450.1:0-34734 GCA_029216955.1 Iris pallida
GGGGGCTAGGCTCATTTTCACACACACACACACACACACACATATATATATATATATGGATCTCGATCTACATGATACATAAAAAGTGCTATGAATACATTTATGACATTTATTAAATATCATTGAGTGATTTTAGATGACATTTATAAGATGTCGTAATTTTGACGATACATGTTAAGATGACACTAGTAAAGTGTCTTGACTAAACACATTAAAAAGTGCCATAATTTATCCATAACATTTATTAACTGTCATTAAATGCTTGTAGATGACACATAATCTTGATGACACTTACTAGATGTCACTGAACAATGTTAAGATGAGACCAATAAATTGTCGTGAAATAAGCATTACATGGCATTCAAAAAGTGTTATCATAAAGTTATTGCATGACACTTTTGTAGTGTCGTTGAAAGAAAAAAAAATTCTATGACACCCCCTCTAGACAACACCAAACAAGTGCCACGGAAAGTCATTAAGACACTTTCTGAGTGTCGTTAAAACACTTTTTTATTGTATTGATTGTCACTTGAGACTCCCAGGAAAGACATAGTCGGGTTCATCTTGAGTTGGTGACCACACATTAATTCGAACATCGTTTACAAATTGTAGAAGCATGAAAAAGAAAGAGTTTATGCGGATCATCACTCCATGCGGCTAAGTGGACTCGAGCCGCAGAAGTAAGGCTCTCGAAGACTCCATGCGGCCAAGTGGACTCGAGCCGCAAAAGCAAAGCTCTCGAAGACCCCATATGGCTAAGTGAAACTAAACCGCAGAAGGAATGCTCCTAGAGACCCCATGCGGCTAAGAATACTCGAGCCGCATAAGCAAGGCTCTCAAAGACCCCATGCGGCTAAGTAGACTTGAGCCGCAGAAGCAAGGCTCTCGAAGATCCCATGCGGCCAAGTGAAACCAAGCCGCAGAAGCAAGGATCTCGAAGATCCCATGCGACTAAGTGAAACCAAGCCGTAGAAGCAAGGCTCTCGAAGATCCCATGCAGCCAAGCGAAGCCAAGCCGCAGAAGCAAGGTTCCTAAGGCTAATATGCGGCCAAAATGATTCAGGCTCTACTTTGTGGGGGGGGGGACACATGGCAATTTGACCAAGTCTCAACCACCCAGATTTGCTACAACAAAGAAATCTCAACAACCCCCACCAGCTGGCAGCCCAAGATCGAGTCTTCGTGCGCTATTACAGACACATGGCCACGTGGTCCTTTATGCGGCCCAAAATCTGCTTTATACAGGAATTACTATAAATAGCAGGGTACCACACCCATAATAGAGGTTGGCAATCAAAGGCTGGCAATTTCTTCAAGAGCAAAGACTGTGTCTGATAGTCCAAGAAGTAAGACAGAGTTGCTACACTTTTTCGAGCCTCCATTGTCACCCCCAGAATAAAAAACAATTATAATTATATTGTTTCCTAGGATTTCTTTCTAGGCTCTCTTTGTACTTATAAAGTTTGCAAGCAAATCGAGTTTCTCTGTAATTCTTATTTTGATACTTAATAGCAAACACGATGACGACTCTGCTGGGGAATTCCTTCTCCTCTGATGAGAAGTTGGTGATGCAATTCGACGCGTCCATGCTCGGCTATAAGCAGTAAATGCTTGTGGTTCGTTTTGACCAACAAGCATTCGAAAAATGCTTTCTGAAGGGAGTGCCAGCCCATCACAGAAGCGAGCCAACCCGAAGAGAACCTGCAGGACGTCGAAGCGCAAAATTGTTGCCCCTCGCCAGGTTCTCGAAGAAGCTCCTTCTGTGGCCCAAGACGGTGATCAAAGCTCTCCTGCGGCCTTGCTTCAGACCGCAGAGAACCCCACTGTCCCCAAATCTAGCAGAGGAAAATACTACGATGCTGAGATTTTAGGGCACAAGGGAAACCCATGCGGACGAAGAAGAGGCTGCATAAGAAAAATGGACAGTCTGCCTATGCGACAACCAACTCTGGCGCAAGCAGATGGCCCATGTGGCAGCCAATCCTGGCCGCAGACATGCTGCCCCATGTGTCCCTATCAGAAGCTCTGTTTTCAACCATCTCTCATGCGGACCCGACCCTATACGGCCCATTGAGAATGTGGAATGTTCCAATCGGACACTTCTTACTATGCGCCTTCGGGTGCTAAGTCGAAGAAGTCTAGGACAGTGCGGGCCCAATAAGCCCAGTCAACTGTCCAAGCTGCTGACCGTCAGCGGGCACCGTTAACTGTTAAGCGGGCTCTTGATGGAAAGTTGTACAGAACCACCCGCGTCCGGCCCTCCGGGACAAATAGACGGTGTGGGTCACAAAAGTCTTCCAATTATGAGCGAGAGCAATTGCCTTTACTAGCCTCAGATCAGGGAGCAAACATGATACCTACGCACCCGTGTACTCGGGATACCCGAGTCTACAAATTGGATGCAAAGGTAGATCAACTTGCTATCGACTTGCGAGAGGTGATTACTCACAAATGCAAGGAGAGAGAAGCAACCTTGGCATGTGATGAGCCCTTTTCAGGACATCATTGCACCCAAGTCATAATCAACTGCTGCGACAACAAGGCAAGCACCTGAAGATCGGCTGTCCGTTTTCCAACAACTGCACCTGCCAGCACCTGTCCGACGATAACTCAAGAAACATGTGCAAATTTCGAGAGACGAGGAATTTCTTTCACCTCATGTAATTCAACTGGAAGGTTCCTGCCGCCAAGAGAGGAAAGAAGACAGCTCCTCCAGTCTGGCAATCTCAGCCAGCACTACAAGAAAACTCTCATCTTGAGGATTGCCGCCGACAACCACAGGGGGTGTCTACCTAGGCACCCGTTCCAGAAAGAAGCTTCCAACACCCGGGAGTGCATCCTCGACCTCCCTGGGGGTAGATGAAGCTGGGGGTAGCAGTCCCCTCAATGTATGCGACAACTCGGTATTTCAAAAGGATGGGCAGGGGGCATTGGGATTATGCAACAGACTTGGATGTCCCCGAGGGTGTCCACCTTCGCCAAGATGACGCAGCTTCCTGCGTAGAGGGTAGCACCCCTTCTGAGTCCGAGGAGGATAACATTCCAACGTTCCCCGATGATTTCAATATACGGGAGTATGACACGGAGAGAACCTCTTCTGCGGTCCCTTCCACGTCTACCCATGTGCGGACAGTCTTCGTGGCCAGCGATGATCATGAAGGACCTACTGATCGACAACGCCTAGAAGTACTTGAAGCCATGCTCCTATCCTTAGTCAAGTCAGTAGACGAAATCAAAGCTGCCTTGCCGACTCAACCAGTAAGGACGCCTGGACAAACAAGCTTGGGACCCGCAGTCAATGTAGACTCCAATACGACCGCTCCTCCTTTAGGTAAAAATCCTCTAGGAGCATCCGCTCCTTCAGCTGCAGACGAAGCCAGGAAGGCAAGGAGGGAAGTCCAGGAGCTTCGAGCAATGTTTAATGCCCGAGACTCCTCCAAGGACCTCAGAATACGATAGCCATATCCTATTGCGTGGAGAGATCTTTCTTTTTTGCCACGGTACAAACCGTTTCATATCGATTCGTACGACGAAAAGACTTCTGCCAGCCGGTACATGACATATTTTGAGGTCACAATAGACCACTTGTTACATAGTGACGCCATCTTCACACGATTATTTGTTGGAGCATTGGAGAAATCGCATTCGACTGGTACCGCAACCTCCCGGACAACTGCATCCATTCCTTTGACGACTTCAAACAATGTTCCTGGAAAGATTCTACGAGGTGGGACATGATGTAAAATGCTGTCTCTCATAGACGTCGTTCAGGGAGAGAGGGAGCTAACGAGGAACTATATCGAGCAATTTTGCCAAACCGCGATGAGATTACCCCAAGCAATCTCGAAAGCTCCTTGATTGAAATCTGCCAGAAAAGTTGCTCCCCGCAATCAGCCTCTGGATGGGCGAAATCAATTCAAGACTGGACGACCTTCATCATAAGTGCTACCAATACGGAGGCAAAGTTAAAGAAGGCTCGCCAACTAGGATTGCACATCCCATATGGAGAGGACAAGGGCAAATGTCCTGGTACCACCTCCAACAACAATAGTGGCGGCACCTCCAATAATCGGACAATAAAGGCAAACAGGCCATGGTTGCTGGTACCACCAAAAAGCTCGAACTGAAGCAAGCAGAAGTTCCAAAGCCCAAGGAGATGACATACTCCTTTGAAGATAGCCATGTCAAGCCTATCTTCGACATGCTCCTGAAGGCAGGTAGGATCCAGCTCCGTGATGTAGAGCGCGAGCGTCGACCAGCAGAGATCGAGGATCCGAAGTATTGTCACTTCCACCGCTATGTCCACTACTCTACACAGGAGTGCTTCACATTAAAGTGGTACATCTAGAACCTCATCAACTCCAATGCTCTGTCGCTGGATTTCGAAGAGGTTACCGTGGCTGCAAACATGGTATCTGTTCAGTTCGGTGACTTTCCTGCAACGAAAACTCAAGATGGGTAGTACTGTTCCCCGGGCAACAATGGAGGTTACTAATCTTCCACCTGTCGGGACCAGACGATTGGGTTGGTGCCTCTCACCACGTCACGAGGAGAGTTCATGTGGGTGCACCCAGACTTAGTACCCGAAGTTACCCAGGCGGTGCATCTTCAACCAACAAAAAGAAGGGCATGAAGTCCAGATCCTGCCATACAATCTCAGTCGAAGCTGAGGAGGCGACGATCGTTGTTACCCTGTCTGGTGTACAATTTCAGCTCACTTTGGGTAATTCAGTCGAAGACCCTCAACAGACAACGCTGCCTGCTATTGATATTCCGGGGCCATCTCAGCCTCCACCGGTGGACAGATCCAAGCCGAAGGAAACCCGCTTCGACAGGCCGCTTCGTAAGGATGCACCTCAGGGCTGGAGAGACCTTACAACTTTGACATACTAGCACAATTGGCTAATACACCAGCAAAGTTGTCGTTATACGATCTCCTAAGGCTCTCTAAGGATTTGTGTCGTATTGAGCGAAGCACTCCAATGCTGACGCCTACTTAGCCCAGGTCAAGCCTACAGGGGAGGATGCGTCAACAGATCTCCAGGGCAGCAATTGTGCAAACACAATGCCCAATATCGTGTTCACCCCACAGGACATGTTAATCAAGACCAACTTGCATGATCGTCCCTTATACTACACTGGATACATAGGCGACATCAAGGTGGATGGGATGCACATCGATCCTGGCTCGTCAATAAGCATTATCTCGAAAAGCTTGCTTCAACTCCTCGGTATCCCTATGCACCGGTTAGTGGCGACTAACACTTCCATTAGCGGTTTCAACTTGGAAAGGAGCTATCCCTGGGAAAGATCCGCTTGAAATGTTAGATCGGTGACCTGAAGATGGAGGTTAACTGCTACGTCATAGACGCAGATACGTCCTACAATATCCTCTTGGGGCGTCCGTGGATACATGACTATATGATTGTGCCGTCCACAGTCCACCAGTTCTTCAAGTATGTCAGTAAGCACGGCTTCGTGAAGACGAAATTCGTCGACATCGATCCCTTCAAAGGGGTTGAGTCTTACTATTCTTCGGAGGCTTGTCTATATGAAAAATCCAAGAAGCACATAACTGACGAACTGGAAGCCATAACAGGGTCAGAGGAACCTCTGAAAATCCATCTCCAGGCCCGTAAACCGGGCAAAGTCGCACCCCTTGTCGCAACTTTGCATAAAGTGGTGCCCGGTTCCCCCGCCCAGCTGCAGTTGGAACCGATGGTCATCCGACTCCCGAGGTCCAGCCAGGAGCCGAAACCCGTCGTAGGGCCGATGGTGATCCGATTGCCAAAATCCAATCAAAGGTGATGGAAGATGCGAGGCCTTCTATGGAGCCGATGGTGATCCGATTGCCAAAATCCAATCAAAGGCGATCAGAAGATACAAAGTCCTCTATCGAGACGATGGTTATCCGTCTCCCCAAGACAAGCCGGCAGCCAAGTGTTGATCCGAGGCCCTCAAGCAAGCCGATACCACAAGCAGAACCCTTGGTGGTCAAGCTGCCCAAGACATCGTCCCAGCCTCCGGTCATGCGGGGGTAGTCGAAGAGGAGACAGAACTTGCAAAATATCTGGTTGCACAGGTTGATAGTCCCTCTCCTGTAATGCCCGTATTTCGGAATACGTATTTTGATTAGGCTTATAGGTATTTCGGACCTGTATTTTATTTTCTCGGATTTTGGCCTGTAATTGAGTTTTGGCTTAACTTGCAAATTTGGTTTTTTCTCGTAAATTGGGGTTTTTGGACCTGGCATGGTTTTAATCTTTGTGGAGAAGGAATTGGTTTGGTTTGGTTTAGTATGCATTGGACCACACTTAGCTAACCTCCACCCTCAACACAACATACCCTCCCTATTAAAACCCCACCTAACTTTCTCTCTCCTCATAACTTCCATTAATTTCTTCATCTTCTTCTTCCTTCCTCCACCAACCTCCATAGGCAAGTGCACCTTGCCACCACATAAGAACCCTATTTTATTTGTCATTAGCTAGATTAGGCCATGGTGAACAACATTAGAACTTGGCATTTTGTGATTTGGAGCTTCCATTTTTCTAGATCTAAGTTTTAATCATTTTCGGATTTTTTGGTTTTGATCTATTAAACTTAGATTTTTCCTTGTTTTGAGGCTTTCATGTGGAAGAGAATTCAATTTACACAAGTTAGAACTTTGGAAATCCAAATTTGGTTTTGTTTTGGCTTAGTTATGAAGATTTGAAATTTGGAGTTCTTGGGGTTTTCTCTCGGCCTGTTGGAGAAGATGACTCTCGGCCATCGCTCTTTAGCGCATGGCCGAACTGCGCTAACTTCTCGGCCAGCGCTTTGCGCTGAGCTGACCCGCGCTGGCTCTCTTTAGCTCCAGCGCATTCCTTCCATTGGCGCACTTGACCGCTGTGCAGTCGCTCCCAGCGCACTTGACCGCTGCGCAGCTCGCTCCCAGCGCACTTGACCGCTGCGCAACCCGACTCCCCTGCGCAACCCAATCCTGGCGTAGCTCACCCCCTGTGCAGCTCGCTCTCAGCGCAACCCAACCCTAGTGCAGCTCACCCCTGCGCAGCTTGACCCAGCGTAAGCCGACTCTAGCGCAACCCAACCTCAGCACAGTCCATTCCCCCAGTGCAATCTGATCCCCAGCGCAACCCACTTGCCCATGATGGTTTGGTTTTATTTTTGGACTTGGCACTCTTTTGTGGATTGGAGTTTTGAGATCTTGTTCACACAACACGACTGTCTAGACCCAACACGAACTGGCACGGTTTTCGGTGTTTTGCTTATGACTAGTACGATTTTCGTAAATTTTGTGATTTATGATCCTAGTGCTTTCTGATCTTCTTGATAGTGACCCGATGGGGTGCGCTCTTAACTTGTGACCTGTGATCCATGATTAACCTTTGTAACTGGATAACTTGATAGTGGCCCGTGGCGGCGCACTCCTGACTTGTAACTTGTAACTTGTAACTTGTAACCTGTAACCTGTAACTTTAACTTGTAACTTGACTTGACTTGTTGCTGTTGCGATGGCTAACTTGACTCGTATAACCAACTCTGACTCCGTGGGTGTTCATTCTTGTTGCATGCAATCCACTTGTCTTGTCTTGTCTTGTCTTCATCATGTCTATGACGTGACTCCCTGGTTACACGGTCAGGGATTCACACTGATATGGATTAGGCTACTGACTAGATCAAACTATAGTTCATGGAGAATTTCCAGTCACAGGCGATCTCGTTATCTGGGCGCTTTAATGGACTTGTAGCCTGCCGACAAGTAGGCACATTTCCAGCACACTGTCATGTGTTGCACCTCTAAGTCACCTAAGGGTATATCGTCTCCTGGGCGATGTACCCAACCATACTCTCAACCCGCGGAAGGATAACTGGATAGTCTGCAGGGCTTGGGACTGGAAACTCTCATTTGCATCTTGTTAGTAATTAGGTTGTGATAACCCTAGTTAGTTAAGTAGTAAGCCGTAGTAATTGCTTGGCCGCTTGTGAATGGATGGTGTCCAGCTTATCTAAGTCTCGTCTAGTCCCAGTACCTGGTACCCCTAAACATGATTATTTTACTTATCTTTAACAATAAATGGGTAGAGACATAGGCTATCAGGCGAAGGGTTACAACCCCGGTCCTTGTTTGGTTTACGGGTTGTAACCTGGCTCCCGCAATGGTTCCACGTCCCTAGTCGTTTATTGTCCTATTGTACTCTTTATTACTTGTACTTTTCTTCCATTTTCTTATGTTCTGATATGCTGGCTTTTGTTCATATTGTGGCCTCCTTGTGGCACTTGCTCTTTCTGGGGTTTGACCCAGCTGGTTTTGTGTGCCAAATTTAGGAGCAGCACCGAGGATTACCGAACTTCCAGCCCAATGGTGGCGAAGAAGGAACCCGGGCTACGAGTGGGTTTTCATTTTGATTCGCTCACTACGTTGTAAAATTATTCTTTTGAGGCATTTAGCCGACGAGCACCTGTTAGCTCGATGCACATTTACTTATTGTCTGCCTACGGGCTGTAAACATGATTAACAAATCCTAGGGTTGATCATGTATGACTTAACTCTTGCTAGTCCTCGCATTTTGTATGACTAGCTTCATGATCAGCTGAATATGTAATATTTGGGATGCCTTTTATTGTATATTTGGTGGTCTAACATCTTGTAACTATATTACTTGCTTGAGATTGAGACAATATGCTTGACCTTAAGAGACTGTTGGCTTGTAGTAAACCCTCATATCTAGAAGTCGTGACTGTATAGCGAGGTGGATTCCATTTTAATATACGTAGCTGGCTATGTACGCCCCCGCTCTCCAGTATTCTGGTTCTGGGGCGTCACATCTCCTGATGATGTAATCTCTGTAGATAAAATTCCTTATTTCATCAATAGGAGGCTGCTGTTGAACTATCCTGGTGTAATAAGCTTAATCTGATGTATGCTATGGAGCACGCCTGGACATTAACCTGTACACACAGGTGATAATCGTCCATACCGTAAACCGACTTACTCCCATTAGAGATGCCTACTTCCTAATCCCAGGCAGAAGAAAAGGGGATCACACGACCATCTTTGGCCGAAAAGAAGGTCCTCAACCTTTCATGCCAGAATAGTTTGATCTTGAACCCGATACTGGAAGATTGTCGCTCTACCTATATAGTCCCAATCCAAGTACTTCATGCAAAAGCAGGGGTACGACATGGAGACTACCCCAGGTCTGAATTACGATAACAGCCGACGATCGCCTCTGCAGCTGTCAGCCGGCTGGGAAACCTCGAGATTATTACAGCAAGTCCAGACGCGATCTCAGTTATGTTACACTACAACAACGCCCGAAAGCTCCAATGAGGAATGCAGTGGCATTCTCACTCATCCGAATCGCCTACATACAATTTCGATGATAGCATCAGGGATATATTCACGCAGACATTCTCTGTCAACATGACATCCTCTGACATTCAGAAAGAGACGAAGATCTGCCAGAATCCATCGAATTGGAGCCATGGGCCCAACAACTGGATGCACAATGGGAGAAGCGCTTTGAACAATGAGACCCTTCCGCTGAAGACGAAGTCATGCAACTTGACCTTGGTGACGAATCCTCTCCAAAGCCAATCTTCGTCAGTAAAAGCCTGACGGACGACGAGCAGGAGTCGCTGTTGCAACTCGTTAGAGAATATATCGACGTTTCGCTGGAGGTACGAAGATATGCCAGGGCTAAACCCCGAGATTGTACTTCATAAGCTCAATATTCATCCAGACGAAAACTAGTCAAACAACAGCAACGCGTTCGTCCAGACATCATGAACTCATCAAAGCAGAAGTAAACAAGCTTATAGCTAGCGGTTTCATCCGTGAGGAGCAGCACCCAGACTGGATAGCTAATATAGTACCAGTCATCAATAAGAATGGAAAGATCCGAATCTGTGTCGACTTCGCAATCTGAATACAACATGTCCTAAGGATGAATTCCCTCTTCCAATGACCGAATAATGATCGATAATACGTGCGGCTTCGAGCGATGTCCTTTATCGATGGCTTTTCAGGATACAATCAAATCAAAATGTCTCCTGACGATGAGAAGCATACGTCATTTCGAACACCGATCGGTGTGTATTGTTACACAGTCATGCCCTTCGGCCTAAAGAATGCGGTGCTACAAATCAACGAGCTATGAGTGTTATTTCAAAGATCACTTGCGCAAGACGGTGGAGTGTACGTTGACGACATCGCCGTTAAAAGCTACTCCAAGGATGATCATTACACGATTTGAGGACAGTTTGAATCCCACCAAGTCCTTCCTAGGCGTGTCTAGCAGGAAATTTTTGGGCTTTGTTATTACTTCCCGGGGCATTCATATAGACCCCGGTAAGACAAAAGCTATCCTAGAGATGAGTCCACCAAGAACCTCCACGAACTCCGAGGCCTTCAGGGAAGACTAGCATCAGGAGGTTCATATCTAACCTCTCAGGCGAGTCAACCCTTCACACAACTCATGAAGAAAGGCGTCTCTTTCGTATGGAATGAAGAATGTCAACGTGCCTTTGATGACATTAAGGTATACCTGTCGAATCTGCCATTTCTGGTAGCCCCAGTCACCGAAAAGCCCTTCCTGCTCTATGTACGGGCAATGGAACACTCCCTCGGTGCCTTGCTAGCACAGAACAATGATGCAGGGCACGAACAAGCCATCTATTACCTCAGTCGAATGATGGTAGGGCCGGAGCATAGGTACCCCCGTGGAGAAGGAATGCCTTGCCTTGGTGTTGCCATTCAGAAAATACGACACTATGTGACAGAGTGACCATCCATGTTGTCTCACGAGTATCCACCTGGGCGATATTGTTGTCCCCCTATGACATAGTTTTGTTCCACAGAAGGCTGTCAAAGGTCAAGCCTTGGCCGACTTCTTAGCAGCCCACCCAGGCTCAAAAACAACCAGAATCTATGAAGAAATCCCAGACAAATTTACTAATTCAAACATGACTTCACATGATGCTGTTTGGCAAATGTTTTTCGATGGTACTTCAAGGACGGGGCCCCAAGGTGATATCGTCGCTGGAGTCGGGATAGTATTAATTTCTCCCTCTGGATTGGTAGTCAATCGGGCATACTCTCTCATAGAACCCTGTTCAAACAATGTTGACGAATTAATACTTTGGTCATCGGACTTGACTCGCAAAAGAAGTGGGGGTCGAATACCTAGAATCATATGGCGACTCGCAGTTGATTGTTAATCAAATCTGAGGCTCATACGAGGTTCGCAACGCGACCTGATTCCTTATAATCAGACATCAATTGACATCATTGCAACCCTGGAGGGGTTCGTTATAGAGCATGTTCCTAGGCTCCAAAATATTGAAGCCGACGCCTTAGCAGGCATGCCGCTTCTTTGGCGGTTCCAAATCATGCTCATCATCTAGTCGACGTGATAGGCCATGAGCTGGTCTGTCCCAAAAACAACGTTCAACTAGGTACAAGTTACTCTGTCCAGATAACCAATGACGTGCAAGACTGGAGACTCCCATTCATCGACTTTACAGTTTACGGAATCCTGCCTGAGAATGTGAAAGAAGTGACTTCAATCAGAAAGCATTCTGTCAGATTCTTTTATGACACAAAAACAAAAATGTTATATCAACGATCCTACGATGGGCTACTGTTAAGATGTCTGTCAAATGTAGAAGCCAAAGAAGCCCTACATGAGGCTCACGATGGCGTTTGTCGGGCTCACCAACCTGGCCCGAAGTTGCAGGATCGTCTTCGTCGGATGGGCTATTACTGGCTTACGATGGTAGCAGACGCTGTCGATTATGCAAAGAAGTAAGGCTTGTCAGATCCACGCAGACTTCATACATCTGCCATCCAAATTCTTGCACCCAACAGTGGCCTCTTGGCCATTTGAAGCATAGAAAATAGACATCATTGGCCCAATCACCCCCGTCGTCTTGGGGACACCGTTTATACTTGCAATCACCTACTACTTCTCCAAATGGGCGGAAGCTGTTCCGCTTGCAGAGGTAAAGACATCAAACGTGATTAGTTTCATAAAATATCAGTTATCTACCATTTTGGACTGCCCCGGAAGATCATTCATGACAACGGCCCGCAGATCGCAAGCCAAGCTTTCTATCGATTCTGTGACAAGAATCGGATTCAGAATGTGGCTTCAACGGCATACAGCCCATCGGTTAATGGTCTGGCTGAAGCTTTTAACAAGACCATAGTCAAGCTTCTCAAAAAGTTACGTCTTCAAACAAGCACAACTGGAATAAAAAGCTGGGCGAATGCTTATGGGCGTACCGCACTACGAGTCGAACGGCTATAGGAAATACACAGTTCTCTCTGGTGTACGGAAGCGATGCAGTTCTCCCATTGGAGACCCAGATCCCCTCGCTTCGCGTGGCCCTTACTTACCGGTTGACGTCGGACGATAACTACCGCCAACGGCTACAAGAATTAGAAGCCTTAGACGAGAAGCGTTTGCAAGCTCAAGCATCGAGATCTATCAAGCACGCATCTCTCGAGCCTTCAATAAGAAAGTCAAGCAGAGGACGTTCCAAGTAGGTGATCTCGTTTTGGATGTTCGCAGACCGATGGTCATGACTCACAAAACTGCCGGCAAATTCCAGCCCAAATGGGAGGGTCCATTCATCATCGAGACCGTATTCTCCAACGGTGCATACCGGCTCGCGAAACAGAATGGAGACTTGCTCATGATGCCCATAAACAGCAAGTTCCTGAAGAAATACTATGTCTAAGGACATGTTGGTACTTCCTCAAACTACCAAATCTCCCAGACTATCGAGTTATGTACACCAAGTACCTTTGAACTTACACTCTATTAGCTCTGAGTGGATTCACATTGCATCCCCCTGGGTGACAAGTCATGTATACTAAATACCTCTGAACTTTCATCCTGATGCTTCACCCCGACGGTTACAAGCTTATTGCCATCTCTGAGCAAACTTCCTGGTCCTGATTATCATGTGTCACATCCATATTACCTCTGATACCGATAGTCTCTTGACTTAACACCTGTATCCAATCTGGGATAAAGTCATGGTGTTAAGACCACAGAACCTATCACGTCTGTATTACCTCTATTGGGTTTTGTCTCAAAATCTATTACTCGTACCACCAGTGCGTAGAAGAGTAATAGGTCACCAAAAATTATTCATAATTATCATGTCACGTCCATATCCACCTACCTTGATATAGATATTCTTCTCATCTAACACCTGTATCCAATCTGAGATAAAGTCATGGTGTTAAGACCACAGAACCGACCACGTCCATATTACCTCTGTTGGATTTTGTCTCAAATCTATTACTCGTACACCAGTGCGCAAAAGGGTACTAGGTCCACAAAAATCAATCAAATCTATTACCCGCACCACCAGTGCACAAAAGGGTAATAGGTCCACAAAAAATTATTCAAATCTATTACTCGTACCACCAGTGCGCAAAAGGGTAATATGTCCCAAAAAATCATTCGAATCTATTACTCGCACCACCAGTGCGCAAAAGGGTAATAGGTCCACAAAAATTATCAAATCTATTACTCGCGCCATAGCGCACAAAAAGGTAATAGGTCCACAAAAGTTTCCAGTGGGATGTCCTCTACCAACCACAAATGCTGTATTAGGCCCCATTGTACAAGCACTTCAGACATCACAAACAAAGAATGAAGTGAATGTATTCTTTTATTCAAAATCAGTTACATTCATAGGACTACATCTCCAGCAGCAAAAAAGAAAAAAAGAAAAAAAAAATCTACTATCATCAGCAACACAGTTTGGTGAGTAGGTCTTCCAGCTGTGCTATTGTGCGCTCGATTTTCAGTTTAGCTTGGCGTTCACTTCCTGAGTCAGCTTTTCAGCATCCTCATGATGTGTATGAGCCTGCCAGTTGTCCTCTGCCTTCTTCAGTGCACCCTCCAGAGCATCAGAGGCTCGCGTGACCTCATCGGTCTCTTCGCATATCCGCTCTCTCTCAATAGGTGGCTTGGAGCTCAGTCCTGAGATGCCAGCTTGGCTTGGAGCTGGAGGATCTGCTCGTTAGTTTCAGCCATAGTACGAACGATGGTCTCCTCACGAGCTAGGCAAACCTCTCCCTTTCGGCTCAGCTTGTCGTACTTAAGAGACAACTTTTGGAGGTCTTTCTCCAAGGTGGGCTTGGGTCTCCATACAGCCTTCACTTTTTCATGACTGTTATGAGAAAGGCACGCTCCTATTCACTGCAGCGGGCACGTCGACCTGCCATAATTGTTGTAATTGGGTTAGGCGTCGATCAGCCTCTGCCAGTTTGTGCTCTAAAAGAGTAGCCATCCTTCTCAACCCGGAAGCATTTTAGCAGTTCAATCTGACCACATGCACAATGACGAGCTACGCGAATGACGTTCCTTTCCACAAAGCAGCTTTAACCCCCTATTTCAATGGTGGTAAAAGCTCTGACTATGTCCTTTGATGACTCGTCTAAGTTCTCCAAAGAGGACGACATCGAAGGAATAGTAGCTTAGGAAGCTGAAGGCGTCTGGAAGGAGGCGCAGCGGAGCTTGACGACCCTGTTAGAAGGGAAACAAACTCCGAGCGATGAGATTTCCGTGCAGCGCAATCTCCTCCTCTACGGCCCGAAGAAGCTAAAAACTGGGCAGAGCGAAAAGTTAATTTTCGGGGAAGAGGCAGCTTCAATCGACCCGCATCCACCAAAGAGGTTGAAGGAGCTGCAACTTCTATACTCAATATAGTGGAGGGCCCCTCGACTCGAACTGGAAGGGAGAAGGGACACTTCTTGTTTGTACCAGGTCAGCACCTGGGTCCTCTTCTATCCCTTCCTCTGCGACCACATCTGCCATCAGTAGTGGAGAGACAGGCCCTATAGGTCCAGAACAACCGGTAATCAGCTTGACCCGAAGAAGATGGAGTTGAAGCAAAAAAATCTCCTCAATGGTAAGAATGTGACATAGCTTACCAGAGGGGGGCAAAGACTGGGGCTCAGTCAGAGTAGTCTCAACTCCTCCACCGCCTCACTCCCTTAAGTTAGCAACAACGCTCGAACCGCCCACGTCTACCTTTCAGCCCTGTGCTCGGGAAGAGATGTAATTATATAGGCAGCAGTTTGTGGGGACCCCACAGCTCTAGGTTCAGATCCCAGAGAGGGAACCGCGTGGGCAGCATCTGGTGACAGAAGGTTTGCTTCCTTCGATGCATGCAAAGAAGAGCCTTCAGATAATGTTCCAAGAACAAAACTAGGGCTTATCGTGAAAGAACTTACCCCCGTGTTAACTTCGGTGTCACTATCCATTTTCTCGACGGCAGCCCACGGAACCTAGCCATAACCCGATTCTGGGAACGAGGTCTATCGGTGACAAGGGTCCAGGCCTGTTTCGTTTATGCGGAGGGCTCGGTACAGGGGAAGGCACGCACATCACCAAAGGACTTACAGAGGGCTGGAGATCTTCAGAGTTATTGTAACTCCTCTTTCGAAATTTTGTGACATATTTTTATTTTTTTATTGATTAGTTTACATTTAATTTTTCTATGATCATTGAGTTGTGACTAAGCCCACAGGTGAGTTATGACCATCTTGTGGTCACATGATCTCTAGATAGGGTCTATAGGCATTATAGCTATATTATATTTTATATAATTTTTAGACATTTTTATATATTTTAAATATTTATTCTATGAAGATTTATATTTATGAATGACTTTATAATTTATTTTGAGGCCATTTGTGACTAGTTTGAGACCCAGTATTTTTCTTTAGGCTATTAGGTTAAATATATTTCTGTTTTTCTACAATTTTTCTGGGATTTTTAGATAATTAAATATAGAAAAAAACCTATTTTCTAAGACTTCTAGAATTACTGTGCAAGCCTATGAGCATATATTGATCCCAATATTTTTCTAGGGTTCATTATGCTATTTTATATTCTCTAGAATTTTTCCATAATTTTTTGGCAATATTTAAGTATTTATTCATTAAAGTTTATATATTTTAAAGGCTTCCAATATTTATTATGAGGCCATTTAGGACTAATATGAGGTAAACATTTTATTTTATATTCTAGAATGTTAAATGTATTTTCTATAATTTTCAACAATTTTTGGATTTTTCTGATATTATTTGGAGTTATTTGGAGTTAAAATGAGTTTTTAACGATTTCTGCATTTAAATTAACTAATTACACAGTCATCTGCACAGTCAGCTGTACAGTCAGCACTGGGCCCACCTGTCGGTGCCCAGCAGCCACCGACTCTCTCTCCTATATATTATTATATTCGTTAAATCTAGAAATTTCACCAGCTTTTTGTGGGAGAACTCATCTAGGATTTCCGACTTTCCGAAGCGATTGCCGTCAACTCCGACGTGATTTTCACGTGCCTTTTTTTTGTTGGATTCGTATTGAGGTAACATTTCTGAATATGTAATTTATTTTCATAGATATTATTCCTAAGTTTCTGGAAAATTCGTAGAGTGTCGGTTGTCCAAAACTTGACACGTTTCGGTGTTTTCGAGTTTCCGGGAGAACCAGAAATCGAAATCACGAACCGTTTGAAGTTTCGGAAAGCTAACACAGAGATCTACGACATAAAATTTTCCCAGAAATTATTTCATTCATTTATTATTTTATTTATTCTATTGAACTCAGAATTGATCGTTGATCACCGTTTTGGTCACGATTAGCCATAACGGTGATATCTTTTAACCAAAGCGTGATTTTGTGGCACAGTTGATTCCAGCGCACTCGTGGTGCTGAAATTTACCAAGGTGCACTTTTAAAATCTAAAGTTCACAGCATTTGACTAAATAGTCAATGGCACGTCTCGATTTGCGTGCCATGGTTTCCAAAATTGGGAACATGACTTTTGATGGCCAAACTTGCATGTTTAGATTATATTCAGATTATTATTAGTTTAAATTAGGTTTTTAAGTGAATTATTCTAATTAATTATTAGATTAGTAACCCAACTAGCCACTATTTCATGAATTTAGAACTAGAACATTAGAATTGATTTATAGTTTTCGTGCATGGTTCATGGTGCGATATGTGTTATAGGTTGACAGCTCCTAGATTGACATCCCCTCATCCTCGACTTGTGACTACGGTTTGTGCAAGGACCACAGGCAAGTATACCTTGCCTTCCTCTACATTTTTATTTACATGCATTGTATTTATTTTCCAGTTTTGACTGTTTATGGACATGTGCTTTTCGTATTATATTATTTTGAGTTGTTTCCATTGCATATAGTCGTGTTCATATTTGGTCTTGTGGTTCACACTTGGAGTTTCTCGTCAGTACCTTGCTTGAGTCGTATCATAGAACGAGTACGTGTAATTGAACTGCTAAATCCTTGATATTATTTTCTTGGCACCAGAGAGTCCATACTCGGGATGAGGGTATTTTCTTGATCTGTTTACATCCGTGAGTCCACATTCGGGACGAGGATGTCGATTATTTGTACTAGAGAGTCCACACACGGGGCGAGGGTGTTGACTTGACTTGTACCAGAGAGTCCACACATGGGACGAGGGTGTTTACATCAGAGAGTCTACACTCGGGACGAGGATGTTATATTTGTACCAGAGAGTCCACACTCGGGACGAGGGTGCCTTGCCATGAACTAACCAGAGAGTCCACACTCGGGACGAGGTTAGTACTAACCAGAGAATCTACACTCGGGACGAGGGTTAGTGTTTAGTTCAAACCCGTGAGTCCACACTCGGAATAAGGGTTTGGTTCTTCCATTGATCTCGTGTATCGTTCATCCGGCAGTTCATTTACGCGTAGTTGTTCTAGTGTTCGTATTCGTGTTTGTGGTCAGTTGTCGTGTCCCTGTTTTCTTATTTATCCTCTTGCGCATGATAAAACTACTAGATAGGCATGTATATTATGTATCTTGCTATGTCCTCTGAGGACCTGATGATCCCTTCAGGTTTAGCGATTGTATGGAGTTAGCTAGTAGTTCTGGATGGCGGAGGATTTACGGTTCTTGTGGGATTCAGGTATCATTATTACGTTTGTTATCCTTTCGTGCTCTACATTCCTTATCATGAGTTATCCTATTTATTGATTCAGTTTAGAGACTCTTGTTATTTTCCTTGGAGTCTTATCGAACATATGCTAGTAGGCTGCAGACCACGACCCATAGTGCTCATTCATGTTTCATATTCTTATTGTGGATTTAGATATAGATTGCAGTGCCATAATTTGGCAGTAAACCATAGCCTTGACAGCGTTTACTTATTCGAGATGGGCTGAAGTCCGCTCGATACGCAGCTGGCTTGTTCACGAGCTTGCGTCCGAAAAGGGGTGCGGGTCGTGACAAGTTTTTTTTGGTGGCCCATGCAGGTCAGAGCATATCGTATCGGTTACGTAACTGTACTGATACGAGCCTGCAAATTTGACTAAACCTTAGAAATCTCAATCCACTTTGCCTTGAAATTCTTTTAGAAATTTCTTTACCGCCTTTGAAATCTCGTATTCGTTCTTGATTATTCTTTCTTGCCCTCCGTACCATTGATTCTCGTCCCTTCCTATTTCGGGGGTGACGAATGATCGTGCTGTCTATAATTTATCAGAGATTCCTAAGTTATTTTATAATATTGCTTGACTATTGTATATATGGCTGTTTATAGATATGAGGGATTATAGATATTATACGCCCTAGATATCTGTTGGTAGAATTGTTAGCAACTAGTTAGAAGGTTATAAGATTTAGTGACCATATTTTGAGGAGTAGTGTGACCAAAGGTGGGTAGAAGTCCTCAAGTATTCGGAGTTATAAAATGACTAGAGAATGTCATAAAATATTTTTGAAAAATTAAATTTGAGGAGATTAAGGTAATAGTAGACTTTAATTTTTAAGGAATAGTTATGAATTAGAATTCGAGGACGAAATTATTTTTTAGGTGGGTAGATTTGTAACTCCTCTTCTCGAAATTTTGTGACTTATTTTTATTTTTTTATTTGATTAGTTTACATTTAATTTTTCTATGATCATTGGAGTTGTGACTAAGCCCACAGGTGAGTTATGACCATCTTGTGGTCACATGATCTCTAGATAGGTCTATATGCATTCTATAGCTATATTATATTTTATTATGATTTTTAGACATTTTATATATTTTTAAATATTTATTCTATGAAGATTTATATTTATGAATGACTTTCATAATTTATTTTGAGGCCATTTGTGACTAGTTTGAGATCCAGTATTTTTCTTTAGGCTCCATTAGGTTAATATATTTTCTGTATTTTTCTACAATTTTTTTGGAATTTTTAGATAATTAAATATAGAAAAAAAACCTATTTTCTAAGACTTCTAGAATGACTGTGCAAGCCTATGAGCATATATTGACCCCAAATATTTTTCTAGGGTTCATTATGCTATTTTATATTTTCTAGAATTTTTTCATAATTTTTTTTTGGCAATATTTAAGTATTTATTCATTAAAGTTTATATATTTTTAAAGGCTTCCAATATTTATTATGAGGCTATTTAGGACTAATATGAGGTAAAACATTTTTATTTATATTCTAGAAGGTTCAATGTATTTTCTATAATTTTCTACAATTTTTTGGATTTTTCTGATATTTATTTGGAGTTATTTGGAGTTAAAATGAGTTTTTAACGATTTCTGCATTTAAATTAACTAATTACACAGTCATCTGCACCGTCAGCTGTACAGTCATCACTGGGCCCACCTGTCGGCGCCCAGCAGCCCACCGACTCTCTCTCCTATATATATTATTATATTCGTTAAACCTAGAAATTTCAGCAGCTTTTTGTGGGAGAACTCATCTAGGGTTTCCGACTTCCCGAAGCGATTGCCGTCAACTCCGACGTGATTTTCACGCGCCGTTTTTTTTGTTGGATTCATATTGAGGTAAAATTTCTGAATATGTAATTTATTTTCATAGATATTATTCCTAAATTTCTAGAAAATTCGTAGAGTGTCGGTTGTCCAAAACTTGACACATTTCGGTATTTCGAGATTCCGGGAGAACCAGAAATCGAAATCACGAACCGTTTGAAGTTTTGGAAAGCTAACACAGATCTCTACGACATAAATATTTCCCAGAAATTATTTCGTTCATTTAGTATTTTATTTATTCTATTGAACTCAGAATTGATCGGTTGATCACCGTTTTGGTCACGATTAGCCATAACGACGATATCTTTTGACCAAAGCGTGATTTTGTGGCACGGTTGATTCTAGCACACTCGTGGCACTGGAATTTACCAAGGTGCACTTTCAAAATCTAAAGTTCATATCGTTTGACTAAATAGTCAATGGCACGCCTCGATTTGCGTGCCATGGTTTCCAAAATTGGGAACATGACTTTTGATGGCCAAACTTGCATGTTTAGATTATATTCAGATTATTATTAGGTTAGATTAGGTTTTTAAGTGAATTATTCCAGAATTAATTATTATTAGATTATTAACCCAACTAGCCACTATTCATGAATTTAGAACTAGAACATTAGAATTGATTTATAGTTTTCGTGCACGGTTCATGGTGTGATATGTGTTATAGGTTGACAGCTCCTAGATTGACATCCCCTCATCTTCGACTTGTGACTACGGTTTGTGCAAGGACCACAGGCAAGTATACCTTGCCTTCCTCTACAGTTTTATTTACATGCATTGTATTTTATTTTCCAGTTTTGACTGTTTATGGACATGTGCTTTTCGTATTATATTATTTTGAGTTGTTTCCATTGCATATAGTCGTGTTCATGTTTGGTCTTGTGGTTCACACTTGGAGTTTCTCGTCAGTACCTTGCTTGAGTCGTGTCATAGAACGAGTACGTGTAATTGAACTGCTAAATCCTTGATATTGTTTTCTTGGTACCAGAGGGTCCACACTCGGGATGAGGGTGTTTTTCTTGATCTGTTTACATCCGTGAGTCCACACTCGGGACAAGGATGTCGATTATTTGCACCAGAGAGTCCACACACGGGACGAGGATGTTGACTTGACTTGCACCAGAGAGTCCACACACGGGACGAGGGTGTTTACATCAGAGAGTCCACACTCGAGACGAGGATATTATATTTACACCAGAGAGTCCACACTCGGGACGAGGGTGCCTTGCCGTGAACTAACCAGAGAGTCCACACTCGGGACGAGGGTTAGTACTAACCAGAGAGTCCACACTCGGGACAAGGGTTAGTGTTTAGTTCAAACCTCTGCGTCCACACTCGGGATGAGGGTTTGGTTCTTCCATTGATCTCGTGTATCGTTCATCCAGCAGTTCATTTACGCGTAGTTGTTCTAGTGTTCGTATTCGTGTTTGTGTTCGTGTTCGTGGTCAGTTGTCGTGTCCCTGTTTTCTTGTTTATCCTCTTGCGCATGATAAAACTGCTAGATAGGCATGTATATTATGTATCTTGCTATGTCCTCTGAGGACCTGATGATCTCTTCAGGTTTAGCGATTGCATGGAGTTAGCTAGTAGTTCTGGATGGCGAAGGATTTGTGGTTCTTGTGGGATTCAGGTATCATTATTACGTTTGTTATCCTTTCGTGATCTACATTCCTTATCATGAGTTATCCTATTTATTGATTCAGTTTAGAGACTCTTATTATTTTTCTTGGAGTCTTATCGAACATATATGCTAGTGGTCTGCCGACCACGACCCATAGTGCTCATTCATGTTTCATATTTTTATTGTGGATCGAGATATAGATTACAGTGCCATGATTTGGCAGTAAACCATAGCCTTGACAACGTTTACGTATTCGAGATGGGCTGGAGTCCGCTCGATACGTAGCTGGCTTGCTCACTAGCTCGCGTCCGAAAAGCGGGTGCGGGTCGTGACAGTTATCCTCCTCCTCCTTCGTGCTGTCAGAGTCAGAATCAGAAGCTTTCCTCTTTCCCTTCCCCGTCCTCTTGTGGGATTCCCTCCGTCGCTCCTCCAATTTTGTACCAACAATAAAACTGGTATGTGGATCAAAGTCATTGGGGGGTGCGTTCACGGACACATGATGAAGGGCCGCCATATACGAAATATGCCCCGAAGTCCCAGTATCAGGCATGATGAAGCCTATGGGTCGCCGAATAATAGTGCCAGGCCCGAATACTATCGAAGACGCTCCCCTCGAAACCCTGACAAGGATTAGGGTTATTCAAATATAATTGACTATACCCAAATTGTCAAGAGTATCGGCTGGGTAAGTATGGCTCTAAGTATACAATGTTGCGGTTGCGGTACACCAGTTGTGTGGGGCGGATACTCTACAACTAGCGAAATAGCTTTTCGGACAGGGCCTGAGGCGCAGCTGCGCTATCGAGGTGAACGCATCCTATCTCTTCATCAGTAAAAGATAGGATCGACACAAAAAAGGAGTATTTATCCACCCGTGCAAGAGCGGCTCAACAGTCAAAAAAGGTAGTATAGTTCCAGGACATGTCGCGATAGTGATAGATGAAGGCATCGTCACTTATCGTATTACCCTTCGGGCCAGGTCACATCAGAGAGGGGCAATGCATCAGCAGCCACCCCATTAAATAATGGTACGACAGCTTAATTCTGTTGTAGGCTTTCATAAATTCACGAGCGATAACTTTTGACGTGAAAATATGAAGACCCCGATAAATGCTACATACCATAGCTGAAAGCAGAGCAAACTTGCCTCCGAAGACCAGCTTCACCGCCGGAAGGATCAGGTTGCGGTCGATCCTCTCAATCGAACCATAGCCCCCCGAGATGACACAAATCCTCAGCCATATCATCAGGTACCCGGGCAGGATGGCCTTAGCAGACAGAGGTTGGGTATCATGATAAAAATAGTTGAAAGTGTCGCTCAGACTCCCGAACCTGTCACCAGCAGCCCAGGCACTCTTGGTGCTTCGTACCTGAGCACCCACTTTTTCCTGAAAATGGGGACTCCTAACGGCAACCCGACCAGAGGCACTAATGTCAAAAAGATAATCGATCCAAGCCTTGGTATGAGGAAGGTTTCCTTCTGAGCTTTCGTCATTCTTCTTGGATATTTGTTGACAGGTGCTATGGTGACATAGCACTTCCTGGTATACGACAAGGAATCTGGGGGAACCGCCGCTCCAATTCCTCAAACTCTTCATTTGTCGGGGTACACTCCTCATAAGCTTCATCTCTCCAGGGCAATTTGGACACATCATGCATCTCGTGAAGAGCAAGCCCCATCTTTCCCCCGGGAGTAAAGAAGGTCCCAGTCCGATAGTTGTACATCTCGAACAGTACTATAAACAACTTCGGGTTCATAAACAAGCCATAGCAGGAGCCCCTAACGACATAATAGAGGCCGATCTACCGTAGGGTGTCCTCATACTCCGCCAAGATCCAAGCGGTCTGATTGACCCATAGAGGGGAATGGTGCAGCCAGTTCAATAGCGACAATCTCCCCGCTGGGTATGACCCTTTGCGAGCAATCCGATTCAAAAAAGTGTCGGCCTCGGAGAATCGGATGTTGGACTTCAGTTCGTTGATGAGACTGCCAGGAGCTAGCCCAATGACAGAGTAGCTCATTGTCTCCCTTACTGCAACCAATAACCGCGTAGGATTATTAAAATAGATATGGCACACGAAGACTCCCTGTTGATCCGGAGTTAGGGAACCCGACATCTTTCTCTCAAGAGGCACCATATTGAAACTTGATAGGGGGAAGTGGCACTCCATTAGGGGTATGTGAATCGCTTCCCCCTGAAAATAGAAGTCCCAGCTCTCTGATATCTCTATAATGCTCGGGTCCAAAATAGCCAGAACATCCCCGAACAGAAACATAGGCTTCATATGAGTGCCATTTAGCTGCCCAGAGTTCATCATGCTAAGTAAGTAGAAGAAGGATTGGCTTCTAATCTTCCTCAATCTGTCTTCAGGTGATCTGAGTCGACACATCTTGGACTATATGGTCAAATCTAGCACCCAAGGCAGACTGAGCATATCCTACCAGAACCTCCCCTGAAGGAGCCGTAGGCAAGGTCACTGCAAAGATCAAAGAAAGAAGACATTCAGAAGAAAACAGAAATGAGTGGGTTTTTAAGCAATACACGGAGCCATGCGGCTCAGCTATAAAGGGAGCATACGCAGCTCAAATCAAGTAACACATGCGGCCTAGGCAACTAGAACATATGCGGCCCAGATATGGAAGGATCCATGCGGCTCAGTCATATGACACCTATGCGGCCCAGATACGGGCAAGGTACATACCGCATGTGCTCTAATACTTATGCGGCTCGGTCCATGCGGCCCAGTCACACAGAGCACATGCGGCACATGCCCCATGGAGACCAACTGTGTACTAAAGACATTAAAGCCATAGCACAACGGTGAAATATAGTCAGACCCGCGTATAAAACATGCGACATGGCTGTTTAAATTTGAGTGATAATTCTCACTCCTTACCCTTGATAGGAGGATGAACGTCTGGATGGAAGGAGGGTGACTTCTCAGAAGCGGGCCCCTTCCCTTTGTCGATGGCACTAGTGGCTTTAGAAGCTTTGGGAGCCACGGCTAGTCGGAGAAGATAAAGAAAACATAGCAAAGATAAAGAAATTCGAAAGAGAATAGAAGAAATTCTCTCTCTGTCACACAGCCTGTATTTATAGGCTAAAACGGATAGGCGTTGCTTTGGTTATCGAGCCATTAAAGATAATGATGACCTTTTGGATTTTATCCTTAGTAACTGTCATCTTTATCTTGAAAAGAGATCCCAAATCTAAAAAGCAAATTCGAGCATTAAATGCGGCAGTGACAGCTGGACAGAGTCTCTCTGCAGCTCAAAATTTCCTTACAGATCGAAATCTTCCTACGGCTCGAAGCTTCCCTGCGACTTGACGTTTCATCTCCATGCTTCTTATTCAAAGTATTCCAAATTTGTAATTTGAAAACTTTGAAGGAGGTCTTGTAGAAGCATGAAAAAGATGAAGTTTATGCGGATCATCAGTCCATACGGCTAAGTGGACTCGAGCCGCAAAAGCAAGGCTCTCGAAGAATCCATGCAGCCAAGTGGACTCGAGCAGCAGAAGCAAAGCTCTCGAAGACCCATGCGGCTAAGTGAAACTAAGCCGCAGAAGGAATGCTCCTGGAGACCCCATGCGGCTAAGAAGACTCGAGCCGCAGAAGCAAGGCTCTCAAAGACCCCATGCGGCTAAGTAGACTCGAGTCGCAGAAGCAAGGCTCTCTAAGATCCTATGCGGCCAAGTAAAACCAAGCCACAGAAGCAAGGCTCTCGAAGATCCCATGTGGCCAAGCGAAGCCAAGCCGCAGAATCAAGGTTCCAAAGGCCACTATGCGGCCAAAACGATTCAGGCTCTACTTTGTGGGGGGGCACATGGCAATTTGACCAAGTCTCAACCACCCAGATTTGCTACAACAAAGAAATCTCGACAACACCCACCAGCTGACAGTCCAAGATCGAGTCTTCGTGCACTGTTACAGACATGTGGCCACGTGGCCCTTTATGCGGCCCAAAATCTGTTTTATGCAGGAATCACTATAAATAGCAGGGTACCACACCCATGCTAGTGGTTGGCAATCAAAAGCTGGCAAATTTCTTCAAGAGCAATGACTATGGCTGATAGTCCAAGGAGTAAGGCAGAGTTGCTACACTTTCCCGAGCCCCATCGTCACCCCCCAGAATAAAAAACAATTGTACTTAGATTGTTTCCTAAGATTTCTTTCTAGGCTCTCTTTTGTACTTTCAAAGTTTGCAATCAAATCGAGTTTCTCTGTAATTCTTATTTTGATACTTAATGGCAAACACAAATCTTGAAGGTGATGCTGCTTGCGACAAATTTTAACAGCAATATCATCGACGTAGTACTCCACCATTTTACTCAAATGTTTGTAAAACTTGTGCTCATAGCTCGCTGGTATGTAGCACCTATATTTTTAGTCTAAAAGGCATCACCATATAGCAGTATACTCCCAATGGTGTTCAAACTGAGGTTTTTTTTTCTTGTCATCCATAAATATTTTAATCTGGTTGTATCCAAAGAAGCCATCCATAAAAGACGTCCGCTCGAAGCCGCAAGTATTGTCAATTATAACATCAGTAATAGGCAGGGCAAACTCATCTTTTAAGTTGGCATTATTCAAATCTTGGTAATCAATGCATACGCTGATTTTCTCGCGTTCCTTATAACTTGAACAACATTTTCTACCTAGTCGTGATGTTGTTTTTCACGAATGAAACCGCTTGCTATCAGCTTATTAACTTCGATTTTAATAGATTACATAACATCTGCACAAAATTATCATTGTTGTTGCTTAACCGACATAGCAATTGGAAGAATGTTTAATTGGTGCATGCATATCTGGGGATCCAAGTCAGGCATATCCTCATAGTTGCATGCAAAGACATCTGTGTATTCTCTTAGAAGATCTATAAGAGATTATTCTTCTTCTGCAAAAAGCCTCTTGCTAATAACGATTAGCTTAGGAGAAGACTCATCTCCTAGGTTAACTTGAATGATTTCAGTAGGTGGTTTTCCTGCCCAAACCTTAACCCTTACCGTGACTCCATCTTTTTAGCCCAAGGATCTACTTTGAAGGGTTCCTATGCTTAGACAACGTCTTTAGCCGCTTGGTAAATTGACGTTGTATTAGCAGACATTGTTTTTTTTTTGAAGATTTCTCTATATGAATGCATTCCCTCTTTTGCTTCTGAACATTCAGGAGTTAAAGGAAGGGGGACATAACCAAATCCTCTACATGTATGCTGGTAATAGGTTTCAGGTTGCCCTTTGGAGTGTAGCATCGTAACGATTATTGAATGAAATACATCATACTAAGATAATATGATTATTGATGTTGGATGATCTATAACACAGTCATAGGATCGGTGTATGGTAAATGTGGATAATTGTTAAACTTGTATTATTAAATGTAAAATTTCTTATGAGACTTGATGAGGCGATGCGAATGAGTTGACGGTTAACATGAATTGATAATTTTGTTGTGACTCTATCTAAATGAATATATCGAAATTAATATGGATATAACAAGTACACGAATTGATCGATGGAATTGGAGAAAAATACTTCACCTTACTGATTGTGTAATGAGTCGGATAGATTGTATGGAGGAATTTAATGTATAAATACAGAATATTAGTTGGGAAAAAATTCAGAACAAAGATTATAAATGACAAACTATCAAAATATTATAATAGAAGTGATGACTCTTGAATAGTCACATATAAATGAATTTGGATATGAAGTAACTAGAGTACGAGATAGTTAATCTAAGTTGGAGTAAATATATGATTGCAGGATTATGCAAGTAGATTTGAAATTGGATTAATGTAAAATTTTAGATGGATTTAGGATTTGGACCATAATAATTACTAGATCAACTTTGTTGATTCTGGGGAAAATCTAGAGTGAGCCTTTAATTGAGGTAGTCCCATGAGGATGATTGTTGGTAGATAGACTTGACCATAGAGTGTTGATTGTGTATCCATTGTCGGATTGGTCGGTAATGGTGACCAGTTGCTCGGACTGAGAGTATACCTATAGATTGGGTAGAGTTCCTTACTGTTGGTTTATAGTTTCGACTAGGATAAGAAATTAGTATGGTCCTTAGCAACAATCCATTTTTAGATGAGTTACCATATCGATTATGTTTAGCTATCGGTATAGCTAACCTTAGAGACTTGATTGAAGAATAAGGTAACTGTTGGAAGACCCAATAGATGACTCTATTAATATTGCACAAGAGATGGTGGTGATAATTAAGACCTAAGGAATATATGTTATAATATGAACTTCAGAGATACTTTGAGAATTGGGGAAGTAATGAATTGACTTTAGCTGGGACATTGAATGAGGAGTGCAACTTGAATTGAATATATTGAGAAGTGGGCTTAGGAATTGATTGTCACAACTTTGATTTGATTTCTTTTGACGGGTACGATGGATTGGTATTTAAGTTCGCTTTACTGGATTAACTAGGAATGTTTTGTATCGAGTTGGAAGGAAGGATACAGTCAACAATTAAAAGATGGATCATTACTTGAAAATTTTGGATGGTGATTTCATACTTGGAAAAGAAATTTTGTATATGATCGACACGCCCCAGTTATAAAATATATAGGAACCCAGTATATAATCATGCCATCTGTATGGCTAGAATAAGTATTTTCAATTTAATGGACTTATCCTATTCGTAGTACGTTGATTATTATACTAGCATATGCTAACTAATCTATCTCAAATATGTCTCAATCCACAATAATGAACAAAATCCAAACAAACAATATAGGTCGTGGTCTGCAGCCCATCGACATATATGTTTGGAATGGACCCGAAGAATAATAGAGGTCCAGTAAAACTAGACTATGACAGCAAAGACAGAATAAATAGTACAAAGGACGCAAAAACTATCATAAGAAATACTACCAACAATACCTGAATCCTGCAGAGCACATCATGATAACTTTATGTCGAAAATCAACTAACACCTCTAGAGATCACTAGGTCCTCAGAGGGACGTAACAAGATACAACAACTAGCCACAATATTAACAGTAAAAGTGATATTGTGAGACTCGTCTCACAGTATCGATATTTATATACGGATACATATTTTGCAGCGTATTTCGTATTTCTTGGTTTCTGGAATGCTTTAAATTTTCCCAAAACTATAGGTTTTCTCCTTGATCTGCATACCGCCGGTATACCGGTGTATACCGACGGCATACCGCCCGAACATTTTTTCTACACTTTAGATATTTTCGATTTCGGATATTTTCATGAATAGTGTTTTAGATATTTTTATGAATAGTATTTCGAATATTTTCGTGAATAGTGTTTAGATATTTTTGTGAATAGTGTTTAGATATTTTCGTGAATAGTGTAGATGCACCCTATTATCCAATGGATAATTGGTTTTGTTTGAATGGCCACGATTTACCTAGACTTTGACATGGATCATGATCCAACGGCTAAGATTAATTCTCCCTTATATATATACCATTTCACTTTGTCTCTCCTCTCTCTTTTTATTCTCTTAACTCTTTCTTCATTTCTTCTTCCCTTCTCTTCCCTTGGAGCTTGCCAAGAGCTTGGTCTTGACGTCTAGAGTGTGGTTTCGTACCCCTCTTGGTGGTGGAGTAGAAGATTAGGCTTGGAGCTTAACCTAGGCAAGTACATCTTGCCAAATTCTTGAACAATAGTAATCTATTATCATTTTGTTTTCCTTGTATTAAATGCTTAGAATTTTCCTAAACTAATTTTGTTAAACATGATTTCCTGATGATTCTCGTATATATGCATGTTTCCAAAAATTCGTTTAAGCAAGATTTGATTTTCTGTTAAAACCCAATAGTGACTTAGTAGAAAACTTGGTATCAAGAGTGATACTAGAGTTAGCATCATGGATCTTGGTCACATATACATATATGAGGTCCTTATCTAGCTAGTATACATGAATTTTGGGTTTGGTGGCAATCAGGACTCGTTTCGGTGTTCTGAGAACCTCTGTTTTGGAGTATTTTGAGATATTGATCTATTAAATCTTTGAATTTGTGAAATCTAATAGTTCCATATTGTAGGGAATACAATTCTATGCAATTTGACTTTTGAAAGTCCGAATTTTGATTTAAAATGAAGTTTTTATGGCCGAAACAAGTTGTGGCAAAAATCTGAATTTTGTTGCTGTTTGAAAAATCGGTATACCGACGGTATACCAGTGTATACCGCTGGTATGCCAATTTTTGCACCAGAAACTTTCTATCTTTAGACCGGTATACCGCCGGTATGCCGCAGTATACCGCCGGTATGCCGCAGTATACCGCCGGTATGCCATTTTAGTCTGTTTTTGCCCGTTTTGGCCCTTTTTGTCCGCTTTTGATATTGTCTTCGACTATAATGATTTCTTAACATGATAAGATGATCTTGCTTAGTTAGAGAATGATTGTACACCCTATATAGACTTGATACTAGCACATGTTCATTCATTTTATGAAATGTACTTAGCTTTAATTATTCTTCTCCACATGCCATGATATGCCTTTTGATAGATTCTTTCTTACAAGCTATGATAATTGTTGCCATGCCTTCTTGCTTACTAGATAGTGGTCCGTCGTGGCGCACTCATGATACATGTCCTTCTTGCTTACATGATAGTGTCCTGTCATGGCGTACTCTTGATTCTAGTACATGTCTAGCTCCTTGATAGTGGCTTATCGTAGCGCACTCTTATCTTGATATTGTCATGTCTTGTTGTGGCTTGTTGTAGTGCACAATCTTGCTTGTCTTGTCCAGTCTTGCATGTCTCATGTCTAGGATGGATTCTGCGGAATGCCACACCTAGAATCCAACAAGAAAATGTTAAGGACTAAATAACTAGCTTGATTACCTAGATCATTGGAGATTTTCCCGGTTACCTGTTGCCCCTTTGGTCTTGGTCTTATATATATATACATGGGATTTGGAGCTATCTGTCATGATGAGCACTCTTCCAGTACACCGTCGAGTGGGGTACCTCTAGGACACATGTATCTTACTGTAGTGTGTCTGCTATACTTCTTTTCTTTTTGGCTTGGATCATTCAGGTAGTAGCAGGCAGGTAACTGGACTTGGATTTCTCAAACTTGCATGTGTTAGTAATTGGGATTGTGGCAACCCTAGTTAGCTAAAGTATCAAGCCGTACTTATTGCTTGGCCGTGATTGATGGATGGAGTCCATTCTTGTCTAGTCTAGTCTTGCTCCAGTTTATCTTATTGTAGTACTTAGCTTCCTGTCTTTCCTTATATGCTAATCTTCCTGCTACAAGCTCGGCTTCTCCATATGCTCACATGTCTAGTTTATTCTATGTATTCACTTGCTATCCTACTTGCATGTTCCAGTTTCCTTTCGTAAATACTGTGGTACCAATTTACTATTCTAGTCTCGTTTACTGCTTTATCTTAGAGATGTTATAAATTGCATGGTGGTTTTAGTTCATAAGTTTGGCTTCCTTTGTGGTACTTGCTATTGGGGTTCTGACCCCACTAGTTTTGCATTGACAAGATCTAGTTGAGGAGCCCGAGGATCTTCCGGACCTTTCTCTCGATGGTGACCACCCGGAACACCAGGGGACTTGAGTGGGTGTTCTCTCTCTTACCCACTCTTTTCTGTACATATTCTTTTGAGGCGTTTAGCCACCGAGCACGTGTTTAGCTCGTGTTTTGGACTTGACATTTGGCCTACGGGCTTAGACATGATGTTATATTTCTAGACTGTAACTAGAGCTGATCATGTATTACTTAGTCTTGCTAGTTCTTCATTTTGTATTACTAGCTTCATGATCATCTATATATTATAGTTTGGGACGCTTTACTGTCTTATATGCATGATGATCATATTCTTGTACCTTAATTCTTGTCTGAGACTGAGATATCTCAGATTATTTGACCTAGGATTGACTGTTGGTTTGTAGCAGTGACCCCCATCTATACATCTTATACATTGTTTCAGAGTACTGGAGTACTTTGGTATACGTAGCTGGCCTGGTCCGTCCCTACTTGCCAGTATTCTGGTTCTGGGGCATGACATAGGTTTTAGTGGTGGCCCATGCAGGTCTGATTTATCAGATATATGGGTGTTGCTGGTAGTTATCTCAGTCATAAATTTTTCTCTATTGATATCCTCAATATTACTCTTTACCTCTGATCCTTGACCTGATATCTGCTTTGATCGTTGTTCTTTCTGTTCTCTCGACCTAATCCTTGTGTCCTTAAACTTTTCAGGGGCACCGTTCCTGGTCCTTCTGATCGGCCTGTGTGGGCTTTGCCGATGGCAGATCAACGTCCCTTAGTTTTACCAGTTCAGGAAGAGCATCCTCAGCATTCGGGAGCAGAGTCTAGAGTGGACCGAAGGGCAGAGTCGCAAGTTCCTCCTGTTCAGCCAGCAGTACCAGTTCAGCCAGAGCAGCCAGAGGGTGTTTGTTCGAGAACTGGTGGATGTTCTGAGAGATTCATTGCGTCGCAGCAGCGTCAGAGTGATTTCTCACCTATTCTGTCCAGACGGCTTTGGACAGAGGTGGTGCTCAGGTCTACAATTCTGCGAGCAGCTTCAGGCACCTCCATCCCCCGTACTTCTATGGTACATAGGATGCTATTGCGTCTGATGCATTGCTTCAGTATACTGAGGCTATTCTGGAGGCGGCAGGGATTCCGGCTAGGGAGCGCGTGTCAGTTGTCGGGTTGCAGCTCTTAGATTTGGCCCGCGACTGGTGGGCGGCTCATGAGGTGTCTCTTAGGGCACCAGTAGCCTAGGCCGATTTTAGCGAGAGGTTTTAGACTTGCTATTTTGATGCGGTGTCACGTTATGATCTGCAGCAGAGGTTCATTAGCTTGCGGCAGATGAGCAGGACCGTCGACGGCTATACGGCAGAGTTTAGCCGGCTCAGTCGGTTTGCCCCTTCTTTAGTAGCGACCGAGTTGGACCGGGCGAGAAGGTTCCAGCAGGGGCTTCATCTGGAGATCATACTGGCAGTTGAGCAGCATGAGTTCCAGACTTTTGATGCAGTGATGAGGGCGGCGAGGTGGCATGAGTATACCTCGCAGAGGATCGTTGATAGAGTCGGAGGTCAGAAGAGGCCTCACATTCAGAGGGGATCTTCTTCCCAGTCGTCAGCGCCAGCTCCAGCAGTCCGAGCTTGACGATCGGATCTCCGAGGGGACCGGTTCCGCCGGTTTCCTTTCAGCAGTCGTCTCAGCCGCGTCCTCAGCAGCAGAGACAGTCTTCTTCAGTTGGTTGTTCCCATTGCGGGAAGGGAGGGCATATCTTATCAGAGTACCGTAGGGCACATGGCTTGTTCCTAGCTTGTGGAGCACGGGACCACAAGATAGGGGCTTGTTCCAGAAGGAGTTCGGCTTGATCAGCATCCTTCCATCCAGCAGTTCAGTAGTTTAGAGCACCAGCGCCGGTTCAGCAGCAGCAGGCCCAGAGGCCATTACCGACGCAGTCTCAGCAGTTCCACCAGCAGAGGCCTCAGCAGTATGCTCAGGCTCAGGCTCAGAGGCAGAGGGGTCCAGCAACCAGAGTTCAGGGTCAGGCTTTCACACTTTCTATGGAGGAGGCGCTAGCAGCAGGGGAGGTGGTCGCAGGTACCATTCTTGTTCACTCTCATTCAGCTTCAGCTTTATTTGATTCTGGTGCTTCGCATTCGTTTATATCTGTACGATTTGTGACACATATTGGTTTAGAGCCATAATCTTTACCTGTAAGGATGAATATACTTACTGGTAACGGTCTAGTAGAAGTAGACCGAGTCTATGCCTCGTGTAGAGTTATTGTATATAGGAGAGAGTTTCCCGCTAGGCTGATAGAGTTTCCTATGGGCGATTATGATGTCGTCCTAGGTATGGATTGGTTGAGTGCTCGACATGCTTCGATAGATTGCCATGCTGGCAAGGTTATCTTCGTGTTTCGAATGAGGAGTTTCATTCTCTAGAGGCGAGGTGGAGTCTTCACCAGCGGTCATGTGGATGGCAGTAGCAGAGGAGGTTCAGTTACCCAGAGTAGTTTAGAGTTTTCCGATGTGTTTTCCGAGGAGTTTTCGGGTATGCCTCCAGTTCGGGAGATTGAGTGTTATATTGATTTGTTTCGGGAGTAGTTCCAGTGTCAGCGAGAGTCTACAGGATGTCTTCTTCAGAGTTGTTGGTATTGTATCAGTCTATTGAGGAGCTTAGGACCAAGGGATTCATTCGTCCTAGTGGATCGCCTTGGGGAGCCCCAGCCCTTCTTGTGAAGAAGAAGGATGGTTCATCACGTATGGTCATTGACTATCGTCAGCTTAACACGGTGACCGTGAAGAACAAGTATCCCTTGCCCAGGATAGATGACTTGTTCGACCAGCTTAGTGGAGCAGCTGTGTTTTTGAAGATCGATTTGCGGTCTGGGTACCATCAGATCAGAGTCAGAGAGCAGGATATACCCAAGACAACGTTTAGATCTCGATATGGCCATTGGGAGTTCCTTGTTATGCCTTTCGGAGCGACCAATGCGCCAGCGATCTTCATGGATCTTATGAATCGCATCTTCATGCCCTACTTAGACCAGTTTGTGATAATGTTTATTAATAATATCTTGGTCTATAGTCAGACTGAGGTAGAGCACGAGCAGTATCTTCGTGTGGTTCTTCAGATTCTTCGGGACCATCAGCTTTACGCGAAGTTCAGCAAGTGCGATTTTTGGCTCGATTGAGTCTCTTTCTTGGGTCATATTATTGCCGGAGGTGGTATTGAGGTGGATCCCAAGAAGGTTGAGGCTATCGAGGGTTGGCCAGTACCTCGTACAGCTTCAGATGTACGCAGCTTTCTGGGATTAGCAGGCTACTACAGACGATTTGTGGCAGACTTTGCTAGGATCTCCGCACCCTTGACACGGCTGACGTGTAAGGATGTGTGCTTTGAGTGGTTAGATGCTTGTCAGGTTTCTTTTGAGAAACTCAAGCAGAGTTTGATTTCAGCTCCTATTCTGACATTACCCTCAGACCAGGTGGGTTCACGGTGTATTGTGATGCGTCAGGCCGGGACTTGGTTGTGTCCTTATGCAGTACGGTCGAGTGATAACTTATGCGTCTCAGCAGCTTCGGGACCATGAGAAGATCTATCTGACGCACGATCTTGAGTTGGCCGCAATTGTGTTTGCCCTCAAGCTCTGGAGGCATTATCTGTATGGTGATCGAGTTGAGATTTTCACTGACCATAAGAGATTGAGGTATGTGTTCACCCAGAGGATCTGAACATGTGGCAGAG
>JANAVB010026451.1:0-52778 GCA_029216955.1 Iris pallida
TTAAACATAATGATAATGCATATTATGGATGAGTGCTTCGTGTCTTTATGTGCACAAATGTTGAACTCTTTTAGTATTGATGCTATTAATTTTTGATGATGCTATCATGTATTGGCAATTTTTTGGTATCTAGCTTGCATAAAGATTGGAAGTGTATGATGTGGTTTTTGTTATTCTGGGAACCTATGCTATTAATTTGCCTTGATCTTCAAAAATGGAAACATGGCTAATATGAAATGTTTTCTTTCAGTGTCCTGACCTTCAAAAATTGGAACTTTGTAGGAAATCCTAGACATCCAAATAAAAAGAATATGTCCATAAATTGGAACACTTCTTAGCTGTTCCAGTAGGTAGTGCAAAAACTAATATAAAATGTTCTTTGGAACACATTTATGGTGTTCTAAAACTGGAACACTTTTTACCCGTTCCAGTAAGAGAAAAAATTAATCTAGAATGCTTTGGTAGACACGCTTTTTTAGTGTTCCAAATCAGGAACGCATATAAACCGTTCCAATATGCATCATTTGGAACACCTTACAGCCGTTCCAATATACATTATTTGGAACACCTTACTTCCGTTCTAATATACATTATTTGGAACGCCTTATTTCCGTTCCAATTAATTTGGAAGCCCGAAAATAGGCACTATATATAGGCGTTCCAGAAATTATTTGACACGGAATTCTGCCGTTCCAAAATGGACATTTTGGCATAGTGACTACATGCCGACTCTTATCTCGCTAAAGTCAAAGCCCCTGCTGAAGATCCCGTCTCCTGTCCTCACTGTTACAGCACTATGGAAGTGGTGCCCAACATCACCTTTTCACAAGAGGACATGCTACTCAAAAACAATCGTCATGATAGACCTCTATACTATACATGGTATATCGGGGAAATTAATGTGGATCGGATGCATATCGATCCAGGTTCCTCCCTTATTATCATTCCTAGAAGTCTACTCCAAATTCTAGGGATCCCTCTGCATAAGCTGTCTGCAACTAATACAACTATCATGGCTTTCATTGCTGGAAGAAGCCATCCGCTGGGCAAGATCCATCTAAAGTGCTAGATTGGTGATCTCCGAACGGAGGTTTCTTGCTATGTAATCGACGCCAATGTGTCCTACAACGTCTTGTTAGGATGTCCATGGATACACGAGAACATGATCGTTCCTTCTTCCTTTCACCAGTGCTTCAAGTACGTCAACAGCGATGGCATCGTGAAGACGGAGTTTGCCGATGTCGATCCTTTTAAGGGTATTAAAGCCTACTATGGAGATTCGGTACTTTACCAATCTCAGCCCTCCAAGGATGACGACAACGAAGCTGACGATAAAGCTGAAGCGAGCTCATCCGCCAGTGATGGTTCCCTGATTATTCAAGTCAAAGGACGTACTACTCCAAAAAGTACTCCAAAGCCCCTCACAATCTGGATCAAAAAGAAGAATCCTAATAAGGTCAAACCATTGACCATCACTCTCCGCAAAACAACTCAGGTGGAACCTGCTGAAGTCCATCCTCTCAATCCTGAAGAGTTACCCTATGTGGCAAACTTGGCCAAGTCTGTGGCTCCTGTTCCAGACAATGATCCCCTCAATGAGTATATTAATACTCAAAATATTGTACCTTCAGTGGATGATTTTATCCCTGAAGAAGAACTTGCATATTTTCGAAGTAAAGGTTTATCCTTGAATTACTCTGATGTCTACCGATCTGTAAACTAGTACATAGATATAATATACGCCCTAGAGCATGGCATAGGACCACATCTATGCATACCGGTCATGACGCCTCATTTGTGGGAAAAAGTTTGGCCAGAAGATATCCACTACTTTATCGTTCCAGCTAGAAAGAAGGGTGAAGAATTGATTATCTTCGATCGAATAATTGGTGGAAGAAAGTTCGTTCTGGACTCTACTTATCCCAATCACAACACTGAAGCTGACTATGATTCTGGAAAAATGCAACTTTATCGATATAGTTGGAAGGCCACGAATATCATCCAGAACATGTGATATGATATAAAAAGCGATCAGGGGCTAAACTACGGTCAAGGGCGACGATTGCCAATACGTCGCTTTGCTCCTCCCGGCAAACCCGAGAACTATTATCAACAAAATGGTGTTAGTTTGAGTTATGGTACGCCTCGAACAACTCCTGAAGGATCAGACATCGAAGCAAATCGTTGTTCTCATTATTCTGATTCCTGCCTCTAGGATTCAGACTCTAGCATTGGAGACATATTCAAAGCAACTGTCTGTCAATATGGTGTCAGTTGACCAAATTGCATACGATATCCAATCGATCGAGCTTGAACAATGAGCTCAAAAGATAGATACTAGATGGGAGTTACGTTTCGAACAACGTGAACCACCTACTGAAGACGAAGTCGTCCAAGTTAATTTAGGAGATAAATCATCTATTAAACCAATCTTCAACAGCAAAAGTCTGTCTGGTAAAGAACGACAATCTCTTATACAGCTTATAAGAGAATATATTGACGTCTTTGCATGGAGCTATGAAGACATGCTAGGCTTGAACCCTAAAGTTGCTATGCACCGCCTAAATATTTCATCCAAAGCTAAGCCGGTGAAGCAGCAACAACGACGGTTCCGACCAGATATCATGGAGGCCATCGAGAGTGAAGTCAAGAAGCTTATTTCAAGCAGGTTCATTCACAAAAAAAACACCCTGACTTGGTCGCTAACAATGTTCCAGTTATGAAAAAGAATGGTAAAGTCCGAGTCTGTATCGATTACCGTGATTTGAACTCTGCATGCCTGAAAGATGAGTTGCCACTACCGATCACCAATGTAATGATCGACAATACTTGCGGCTTCGAGCGGATGTCCTTCATAGATGGGTTCTCAGGCTACAACCAGATCAAGATGTTCCCCGACGATGAGAAACACACACCTTTTTCAAACACCATTGGGGGTATACTGCTATACGGTGATGCCCTTCGGATTGAAAAATGCAGGGGCGACATACCAGCGAGCTATAAGCACAATTTTTTACGATCATTTACAAAAAATAGTGGAATGCTACGTAGACGATATCGCAGTTAAAATTCGTCTCAAGGGCAACCACCTTCAAGATTTGAGAACGGTGTTCGAACTAATGCGTGCACACCAACTCAAGATGAATCCAACCAAGTCTTTCATTGGAGTCTCCAGCGACAAGTTCCTTGGTTTTGTTATCACTTCAAAGGGCATACATCTTGACCCAAAGAAAGTGAAAGCTATCCTCGATATGCTTCCCCCAAGAAATCTTAAAGAGCTACGTGGACTTCGAGGAAGGCTAGCCTACATCAGAAGATTCATTTCAAATCTTTCTGGAAGGTATCAACTGTTTACTCAGCTCATAAAGAAAGGAATATCTTTCTTCTGGATTGAACAATATCAATGCACATTTGACGACATCAAGAAGTATCTCACAAGCCCCCCAGTGTTGGTGGCTCCAATAACGGGAAAGCCTTTCTTGTTATATGTTTGTGCTATGGATCATTCCCTTGGTGCCCTATTAGCTCAGAAGAATGAAGGCGACCATGAACATGCAATCGACTACCTCAGTCGCACGATGGTGGGTGCTGAGCACAGATACACACCTGTGGAAATGGAATGTCTTGTACTGGTATTAGCTATCAAGAAGACACGCCACTATGTGTCTGGCCAGACTATCCACATCATATCTAAAGTCAATCCTCTCAGAATACTCATGACTAAACTAGGTTCTCTTAAATCTCGTTTAGCTACATGGCAATGCTGTTGACTCCATACGATATGATGTTCGTCCCCTCAGAAGGCAGTAAAAGGCCAAGTGTTAGCTGATTTCCTAGCAACTCATCCGGTGCCAGAATCTTCCAAACTCTATGATATAATCTTGGATGAAGTAGTGCAGTCTAACACCGCAACTGAGGAGATCCCCATTTGGCGAATGTTCTTTGATGGTGCATCAAGAACAGGACCTAAAGGAAATATCATGGCCGGAGTAGGCATCGTTCTTGTGTCATCCGACCATCTGGTTATATATCATGCATATTCTCTCATGGAACCATGTACTAACAAAGTGGCCGAATATTATACCCTACTGATCGTCCTTCAACTGGAAAAATAGCTGGAAGTTGACTATCTAGAAGCTTACGACGATTCTAAGCTAATAGTTAGTCTGGTCCGAGGGGATTATGAAGTTCGTCACAAAGATCTCATCCCATATAACAAAGAGACAATCGAATTGGCTTCTACTTTCGTTGGATTCTTCATCGAGCACGTGCCTCAATTACAGAATATAGAAGAAGATGCTTTAGCTGGTCTTGCTGCTTCCTTGACCGTCCCTACCAATACTCAGCATTCGATCATAGTGTCTGGTCGAGAACTATTCTGTGTGAAAGATGCGTTGCATATTCATCACAGTTACGCAAGAGAAGCAAACATCGACGTTAAAGACTGAAGATTTCCTTTCATAGACTACACCATCTATGGAATCCTCCCTGAGGACCCAAAGAAAGCAGTGTCTGTCCAAAGGCGATCCTTCAGATTTTACTATGATACAGCTACCAAAATGGTGTACCGACGCTCTTACGATGGGCTACTGTTACGATGTTTATCAGACACAGAAGCCAAACATGCACTCCATGAGGCTCACGACGGAATTAGTGGTGCACATCAACCAGGCCCCAAATTACATGATCGCCTCAAACAAATGGGTTATTATTGGCCCACGATGATAGCAGATGCTGTTGAATATGGAAAGAAGTGTAGAGCTTGTTAGTTCCATGCCAACTTCATTCATCAACCTTTGGAGTTTCTACACCTGACGGTGGCATCTCGGCCTTTTGAAGCCTGTGGTATGGACGTCATAGGCCCAATCAGCCTGCCATCCTCCAGAGGACATCGGTTTATCCTAGCTATAACCGATTACTATAGGTAGAAGCTATACCGCTCACCGAAGTAAAGATGTTGAACGTGATTAGTTTCATCAAACATCACGTTATTTATCGCTTCGACCTACCTCGCAGGATCATCCATGATAATGGTCCACAATTTGTGAGTCATGCATTCTATCGGTTCTGCGATAAGAATCGAATTCAGAATGTAGCCTTTACTGCTTACAATCCAGCGGCTAATGGATTAGCAGAAGCCTTCAATAAGACTATCATCAAACTTTTCAAGAAGTTCGTGTCTTAAAACAAATACGATTGGAATGAGAAGCTCAGCAAATGTCTCTGGGCCTATCGTACAATGGTGTGGACTCCAACAGTCAGTACGCTATTCTTTCTAGTTTCTGGAAGTGAAGCAGTTCTTCCCAAAAAAATCCAGATTCCCTCTCTTCGAGTAGCCTTAGCCAGTGAGTTGACTGCTGAAGAAAGTTACCATCTGTGACTACAAGGGCTGGAAGCGCTAGACAAAAAATGCTTATTAGCTCAACAGCGTATTGAGCTATACCAAGCACGCCTTTCCAGAGCCTTTAATAAAAATGTGAGGGAAAGAGTCTTTCAAGTTGGTGATCTGGTCTTAGCAGTGAGAAGACCAATGGTCATGACGCACAAGACAAAAGAAAAATTTCAGCCTAAATGGGAAGGTCCTTTCGTTGTAGAATCAGTCTATTCTAACGATGCGTATCAACTAACCAAGCCTGATGGTGACTTGCTCATAATGCCGATCAACGACAAGTTCCTGAAGAAATATTATGTGTAACCTTCATGAACAGCGTTTACTATACCCTATTTCAGTCATGTAAATGTACAGTGCAATGTTTATGTGATTCAAAAAAATCATCTAACTATTATCCGTATTTCAAGAGTCTTGAATACGCCATGGACAATAGGTCCCTTAAAAAGATTTTCTAATGGAATTATCTCCGTTTTGGATTCTGCCCAAACTTTGTCTGACAAAAACAAGTCACGTCCATATTACCTCTGAACTCTTTTTCGATAATTATTTCCCCAGTGGGATAATTAAGAAACATTTTGCCACGTCCATATAACCTATGAGCAAAGCATTCATCAAAGATAATCACGTCCATATTACCTCTGAATTATCCACTCGTACCTAATATTATATATCCTTTCACGTCATATTACCTCTGGTCAAATATAGAACATTCTCTGCTATTATGTCTATATTACCTCTATTAGCAGCTTCTTTCAACTTATTATCTATATTCAAGAACCTTGAATATAAAACGGATAATAAGTCCACATCAAATCCTCCAACAGAATATCCACCAGAAATATTCTTACTACGTCCATATTACCTCTAGTTCTGATATTTCACAAGCTTCATTCATGAATTTTGAAAGCCAAAAGATTCTTTATTAAAAAACGTCTATTAAAAGACGGAGAAAAGAAAAAGATATAAGAGTCTTGACGGCTAAAACAGATAGTTACAATCAAAAGACTTAAGGGATACACAATCGATTGATGCTATCCCTTAAAGCCTTGATTTTAGCTTGAGATTTGACTGTGGCACGACGACGTTATTCTTTCTGCCGAGCAGCTTCATCCTCGAAAGGAATCAGTTTCATATGCTCCTCTTCTAACTTCACCAGCTGAGACTTTAATTGGTCTGAAGTTGTGGCAGCCGCAGCAGCCTGAACTACGTAGTCTTCGTGCTCAGATGCGACCGTTCGCAAGTCAGCCTCAAGCTGAGCAATCTCTTCGCGAAGCTGCATAATCTGATTGTACTTGTCAGCGGTCTGGATGGCCAGTTTATTCTTTGAGGCAATACGAGCCCTACCGGCAGCATCAAACTGTTCATACTGATCAGCCAGCTCACCGATCTCTTTAGGCAGAGCCTCCTTCCTCGCCTGGAAAGTAGCTTTCTTCTCCTCAATAGCCACAATCAGAGCCACATCCTCCTCAAGAAACGATGATGTTGGGCTTCGCTGACTGACCATTCGGAGTTTGGCCCCTTGATTTTCAGGTCAGCCATAACCTTCCTTAAAGCACTAGCTCGCTCTTCATAGCCAGCAATACTTTCAAGAGCTGTCACCTAGCATTCAACGACAGCCATCACAGGCCCAAAGGCGGCATTTCGGCTCAAAACTCCAGGAAGCTTTACTTTCAAAACGGAGTAGAAAGCTCTTATGACTTCCTGAGCCATCTTATCAACTTCAGAAGAGGTCGTTGAAGATGAAGCTTGATGGGGATCTTTTATCCTAGGGAGAGCTACTTAGAAGGAAGTTGAACATGACAAATAAAGCAATATACATATCAGTAACAAAAAACTTACTTAAAGAAGGAGTTCTAAGTTCATACCTCCTGCCGGCTAAGCATCAACTGGAACTGGGGAAATGAGAGCAGACCCAGGTCGTGCACTGTCAACATCAGCCAAAGCAGCATTAGGCTGCTCGCCTTCCACGGTCCCAGCTAGACCCGAAGCAGATTTAATAATGGCCGCCTCAACGGGCCGATCAAGAACTTCTTCAGTAACCGATGCCGGTTTACTAGGAGAACTAAGAGCAACTTCCTGTCTAGCCCGGTATCTGGAGCAACCTCCGTGCTTTGTTCCCTTTCATTATCTACAAGAGAATATACGATAGAAGTCAGCCTCACAAGTTGCACGCAAAATTGAAGTCGAAAAATCTTATCCGAAGAAAAGTACAAGAATGACATACCCAGAGGAGGGTGAGCTGATTGGACTTGATTTTCATCCAAATCCTTCATCATATCTCCTATCACAGACATATCCTCCAAAGAAATGTCATAGGAGGGACTGGCTTTCTGATCGCCATCATGGTCTGGGCCTTCGTCCTGATCATCCCTTTGCTCAAGCCTTACAACTGAAGAAGACCCACCTTCATCCATCAGTTGAGGACGAGCAGGGGACACATTTGTTATGTCTACCTCTTTAGACGAAGAAGCACCTACTGCGGTCCTGACTTCAATGTCCCGCGCAAAGACAAATGCAATAGTGAGAAAGCTTCTAATGGTTTGACTAAAACGGCTATGGAGTCTAGGAATGGATCTACCTGCCAAATGGTAACGACCCGCGACGCCGTTCTACCCCTCCCGGTCTACCAGAAAGATCTTCTGGGAGGAGGTGAGCCGGCACTCACGTCCGTGACCTTCTTTCTCCCTCGGGAGACAACCACCTTTTTCCTTTTGGACCGTGGAACCAGCTCAGTGGAAGCTTTCCTCTTATGAGGAATATCAGGAAGAGGTTCTTCAGTATCCTCTCTCTGAGGTGCTGCAATAACAGACTCCTCAAGAATGACTCTCTGCTGTGGTGCTACAGCCGGCTCAGCTGAGGGTGTGACGCCTTCCTTTCGGTGACCCCCATTGCGTGCACTCGTCCTATATCAACAAGAGTGGGGGCAAGCCTAGTCCCCGATATTAAACTCTGCTCACGGTCATACCAAGAATGAAGGGTATTGACTTGAATATAGAACTTGGCAGCAGCAAAGAGCATGTGGGTTTCAGGCTTATCCTCTGGCAGGGTAAAAAAAATTTCTGTACATCCAGTATTGTAATAGCCCCATGCACGTGCCCCGTTGATCAGGCTTCCTATCGACTGTATATGAGGGCTAGGGTTGCCCAAAAGAAGCTAGTTGTAGCCAAACTATCGTGCAAAGCGACTCGACAGATAAGGTTCCAGGAAAGTGTCGTTTCTATTCCTGAGCACCAGATAGGAAGGCCTGATGGACTGGAGCCAATGGAACGCCCCAATAGGAAGGCTAGTAGTGAGTGCTCCCTTATCTACTAGAGTGTCTCTTGCACGACCACTACCAAATGGAGGTGACACTCTGAAGAATTCATAATTCTGCAGAAAACTCAAAGCCTTCCTACAAACAAGCACCCTTGTGACGGTCCAATCTGCATCTTTGAATCTCCGAAGGAAGGCATCTCCCTCCAAAGAGTCTGCCATCAGCCCGGCATTCATTAATCTGGGACAGTACAGCACCAGCCATCCTATCAGATAATGAAAAGGAAATTTAATCCTGACAAAATCCTTTCAGCCATCGTGTGTCACCGTGTTAACAATGAAGTGTCGCAAGCCTCATTGGATGGCACAGACCATCGCAGGGAGCAGGGCAACCTGGCATCCAAGGGCCAGCTTTACAGCCGAAAGTATCATACCCCGTCTTATTCTTTCAGTAGACCCTGAACCACCAGGGACTACACAATCGCGGAGCCATGTCATCAGAAAAGCGGCTAGCACAGCCTTTTTCGACAGCTTGTACTCGGCCTGCCTGAAGAAATAATAAACCAAAAAGTTTCCCTCAGGATCATTACTATCTTCAGTGTCTACTGCCCCGTGATCTGTCATCAATTGCTCTATCTCAGATTTCATCGAGAGCTTGCGAGTTGAGAAAAAGACTGGGCCGTCTCCTCCTTCTCTGATGAAGATGTAGTTGGTCCAGGCTCTAATATAGGGAAGGAACCCCTAAGTCTTACCCTTCTTTGTGACCTGGTGACAAATAAAGAGGTGACAGAGTAATTCTTTGTACACCTCCATCATCTCGGAGTTCTCTCTCTCCAAATCTAGGAGCTCCTCATCACATGGGACGTATTCTTCGTATGACTCGGTCCCCCAGGGAAGCTTTGATATCGTCTGCATCTCGTGAAGAGCTAGACCCATCTCCCTATCCGGAGTGAAGAAGGTACATGTGTGATAGCTGTACAACTCCACCAATGAGATAAACATAGGCCAGTTAACCTTTATGCCATATTGGGTGGCTCTAACGGCATAAAAAAGGTCGATAGCTTTTATGGTGGCCTCGTAAGTCGAGAGCACCCATTCAGTAAGGTCGCTCCAGAACGGGACATAGTATCTCCAACCTTTCATCCGCAGCTTCCCTTCCGGATATGTCTCCTTCTTTGACAGCATCAGGTTGGAGAGCGGCTCAGCAACGTAAGGGTGAAGATCAGTCGGGACATCATTTATTATAGCCCCAAGATGTATCCCCCTCGTGCAGTAGGACGTGGAGCCCTTGACACACTTGAAAGTGTCCTTCTTCCGGTCACAAGAGTTGAATTAGATCCTGTCAGAAATGACCCCATGCAGTTCAGGGGTCAGGTCCCATTGCATTTGCCTCCGCACAACTAGATCAGTAAACGCAGACAGAGGGTATTGACACTTCATCGATGGTAACCATATCCTTTGGTTATTTAACCTGACCACCTGAGGGTCTTCTAGACATATCATCTCGTTGTCTTCAAATTCCAGGCTATCACCAAATAAGAAGTATGGTCTCTTAAAGCTCTGCGCCCCTCCGAGCGTGAACTTCTCATAATTTATCATCTGCTTCAAGAAGATTTTGTCCTGCTCAAGCATAGCGATCACCCGCACCGAAGACTGGTCATGGCTGATCTTCACCTGAGCATTTTTGACCATTGAGGTGACGAGGCTTGAATCCAGAGCATAGCGGGCAGAGCGAAGAGGAATCCCACCAAGAGCCGGGACAACCATGTCAACTGCGAAGACATAAGGAAAAGTCGGACTTAGAATCTACAGAAAAAATAGCTAAGTACTGAGAAATTCTATACGCCCTGATATTATGCGCCCAAATGGCCTGTGGGCGCATAAGCACAAGTTTTGTGTGGGCATATAAGCACAAGTTTTGTGTGGGCGCATAAGCATATGTTCTGTGTAGATGCATAACACAAAGTGTGTAGGCGCATGACACAACCAAGTACCTAGGCACATAACAAAATAAAGTGCATGGGTGCATGCATCAGTGAGCGCATAAGACCGCTCACTAAAGAAATGTTTGCTTTGGGCGCATATCGATGGTTATGCGCCGAAGCAGAGAAAAGTCCGAGCGTCACAAATTAACGCAAGAGACTTAGTTTTTTGAGACATCGCCTCACCCAGGATGGGGTCCTGAACCATATGAGACGCTGCCAAAGAAGGAGAACTAGCTGCTGCTGTCTTCTTGCCCTTCGCAGACTTCTTGGAAGTCGAAGCAGCCTTGGGAGGCATGATTGCTCAAAAGAGAGTAAAGAAAAAACTTTTTAAAAATTCAGAGGAAAAATAAGAGAGAATGAGCTTTCTCGCTCTTCAAGGCCTACTTATAGGCAAGAACGGGGAGCTATGTGCCCACATGGTCTATCCGTCCACACGATCTATGCACCTGCGCAAAGACAGTCTTTTGCAGATTATATGCCTGCTATTTACTGATGCAGACTACGCATAAAGAGCGGACCTTTTCAAATTCCGTTCTAAAACGAGCCTATCGCTTCATATTTCCAAGGAAGATCTCAACAGCCACATTTCGACAGCCTGGCAGATACCTATGCGCCCAAAGGGGTCATTCCTATCATGCGCCCATGAAGTTGGTGGAGGGCTTCTTTTAAAGTATTTCGACACTCGTTCGAGTCTCAAAAACTTTGAAGGTCTTGTAGAAGCATGAAAAATACAAGACTATGTATCCCACATGAAGAAGACAAAAGAAGCTATGTGCCCACATAACTAAAAGGTGGCTATACACCCACAGAACCAAAGGGGGTCTATGCGCCCAATGGTCGAAGAGGGGCTATGCACCCACATGATCGATGATGAGCCATGCGCCCACATGATCGAAGAGGGTCTATGCGCCCATATTGTTTTTGTGCAGATCAAACATGCACCCAAGTGTGGGCACATAAACTTACTCCCACACTATGCGCCCAAGGCAGCAGATTTCCATGACTCAGTCAAACTCCGCGATCAATCGTGCACCGAAGCATGCAGCCACGTCAGTCTCCACGAGCAATCATGCTCCGAAGCATACGGCCATGTCAACTCTACGTCAACCCCATGATATACCCACGATCATCCAGTGTTTATGCGCCTACACCCTATGGGCCTAAAGGGGTGTTATGCGCCCACAGTGAAATCAATATATTTTCCACCTGCGGGCGCATAACAGTCGTTTCAGTACCAAACGACTATAAATAGAGGGCGTCCCCCTCTACAAAATAGACAGAATGAAGAGCATTTCAATAGCCAAATTGTTGTCCTTCTTGCCAGTGAGCCAAGAGCTAGCAATTTTCTCAGGTTTTCTCTCACTTTTGTAATCGGAGTGTCAACGGAGTAAAGGAGCAACTGTCGCTCGATCTCCATCGTCGCATTCCCCGAAATATTTTTGTACTCGGGGATCCTCAGCACAGGATCTCTCAGGCGTACTCGATTTGTGGTGCCTTGCGCTAATAAGAAAAGATAGCGTTTCTTCTTCTTATTTGTGTGTGTCCACAATTCTTAATACTAAAGATAATTTAGGAAAGTTTGACAAAAAGGCTGATGAAGGTATATTTTTAGGTTATGCGGCCAAAAGCAAAGGGTACTGAGTCTTCAATAAAAGGATTGTGATCATCGAAAAGTCAATAAACGTTACCTTTGACGAACTGAATCAACAAACAATCGACGATAATGATGAAGACATCAGTACACCGAGCACAACACCTACAGAACCTTCAAGCACAACACCTACAGATCCATCAAGCAGAGCACGTACAGAACCAGAACCCGGAACCAGCTACCTTGAGAGTCTGCCAAAAAGAATGAAGCTTTTGGATGACCATGTAACCTCCGTTAACCGATTTCTTGGATTTCAATTTTTTATTTATTTTTAAATCTAAATTTTCTGAATCTTTAAAAATCGTGCAATTCTAATATTGAGAAATATTTTCGACCATAATTGCTATCGGTGCTTACTGGTCTTTGGTTTTGTAAAAACTACCTTTTGTAAGATGTTTACGCTAATTAAAATTTTTGTTCACTTCGAAAAAAGATATAAGTTATAAATATTTATTTTCTTATAAAAGAATATTAGTAAGATTAAGTTTTGTAAATAAAAATATTTTATTACTAGTTATTTAGTTAAAGACTTTTGATATTAGTAGGTTATTCGTTTTGCCTCGTATCGGGCTAAAGCCGTATCGGGTCTAGTTTAGCCTACCAAGTCATAGGCTCGGATCATGGGCCATGACTTTGTTTCGATAGTAATTAGAAATCTTATAATCGATCGTTCCTTCTCAAACACCTAATACATATGTCTCAATATGTCCAGGTAATTTGCCAACTCTAACTTCTTATTTTCATATTTTTTCGCTTACTATGCCTAAGTTTAATTCTTTTTATCTTCTATTGTTAGTAGGAACAATTTGTTTTATTTACTTATCCTGCACTCTATTTTATATGTTGTCTTGTTTCTGATTATTAGAATGACATACAAGCACAATCAAGATGTAGCAATAGAAAATTAGGAGAAAGAAATCCTATTTGTTTTTAGCTATAAATCACAAGAAGAAGGATCATCACCACTGATTCCCACTATAGATCAGCCAATAGTTTTTTATGTTCTAAAATATGTTTGAACTTGCAATTAAAAAAATAAGAGGGTCACATCCACGAAATATGTTCAGCCAATAGTTTAATTTAATTTTCTGAATGTAACAAAACATGTCCACAGTTAGAGGTCGACATAAACTAACCTGTTTGAAAAAATAGGATAGTTCTTATCGACTGAGGGTAACAAGTGGTTGGTACATTTTGGTTGAGCCAGTGCCGGTGCCAGGCTATGGACAAAAATGATTGGAAGGATAATTTGTTTTTAAGAAGGGATAAGGCACAAATAGTGTGATAAAAACAGAAAGAAAGGTGACATAAGGCTTAGGTTACAAGAATATAACAGAAGATCGAAGCAAAAAAAGGCCTATAACTCCCTACATATCTGCTTTTAGCAACTAGAAAATCAAGATGACCTAAAAGATTGAAGCAAAAAAAGGACTATTCATACAATGGAGCTTGGGTGAATATTAATTTTAATTCAAAAACAAATTAAGCAGACAAAATTTCTCATCTCCACATATAACTCCCTCCCTTATTCAAGAACATTACAACAAAAATATTACAAAAAGGGAAAGCACCAATGGAAGAATGTTCCTCTTGTTTGTCTGCATGTACTAACCAAATTTAGTGATAATCACTTGGATTGCCAATTCCTTGAGACAATGGTAAACTCTACCTGGACATTCATTGCACTTCACCCACCAAAATCCTTTGCAGCTAGCAATACTAACCTTTCCACTATGTACATCAAATCTCTCATACTACTACATAAATAAAGTAAACTTGACATAGACCCGATAATATGAATGAGTTCTTAACTGCCAATTCATCTATTTAAGAACCCAATGACCTGAATAAAAATGAAATAATTAAAGTAGAAATTTCAAAAGGTAATCATGAAACATTAATTTCATCACTAATGGACAATCCAAAGATCGAAGGTACACTCACCTAAATCAGAGATGTGTCCTGCAACATAGTCGGGGTGGGGATGAAGAAAGAGTGTTTACCCAGTACTTATTATTCCATAAAAATCACTTTATATATATATATATATATATATATATATATATATATATATATATATAATATATATATATACTGGCTTGCGTCTTCAGGTATATATTTTTATATTTTTGTTATGCTTTTTATATGATTCAATGTTCCATTCCATCTTTAATATTGCAATAACTGTAAACAAAATGACAAGTGTTATTACCAAAGGAGTTCCATTTGCTTTATTTAACAACTGCCATTTGTTTCAGTTTTAACCAGTATATTTTTATTCATCAAATGTTTCCTTAAATGTGTTTCTTCCTCTCCCCCAACATCCAAGAAAGTGCATCTGCTAGGATTGTTTCAGTTTTAACCAGTATATTTTTAATCATCAAATGTTTTCTTATTGTGTTTCTTCCTCTCCTCCAACACCCACGAAAGTCTATCTGCTAGGATTACAAGCATTGTTCTTTAGCTTGCTTTGTGCAGTATCTACTTGAGCATATTGTTCAATTGGTAATTTTTGCATATTTACTACTTTTTGGCGATAGACACCGACATGGTCCACTAGTTCCCACCTCTCTACCATTTTCTTGTAATACACAAAGTACAATATTGGTTGAATTCTTTTTGGTATTTGAATTAGAGGAAATATTGGTGTAAAGACTTTCACCATATCATTTCCTGGTCACTACTTAGGATGACTGAATTTTGAGTAACACAGAAATTTTGCTGCGAATATTTAGCAGTCATCTAAACCTTCCATTCTTTCACTAAGCTGCATATTACATGCAAATTAATTGGTTATGTTTGTCTCCTGTTCTAGTTTTTTCATCTGTTTTGAGTGGTGTCGTATTTGTACGCTTCCAACAACCAATGAGACGACATAGTCTTTACATCTATCAGCTCATCAAAGTGGTTTGCTCAATGGTGATGATACAATAGATCAATTTTTTCATATTCTTATGGTTGTCATATTGTAGATGTAGATTCTCAATATATTGTTTAACGCTAAAGGTTTCATTTTTTTCCAGGAGCTTTCCGTTGCACATTGTAGGTCAGTGTGTCCATCTCATTGTCACTTCAATCAACCCATCAATTACAACATTTATCCTTTATGATAGTTGATGGTCTTCTTGGTTCTGAAAGTACCTCGAGTAGCAGCAGCAACAACGGTAGCAACAACAATAATTGCTGGAGCAAAAATCAGAAAAATGTATTTGTAATTGTATGGAGTGAGAATTAGAAGAACTTATTTGTATTATCAATATGTTTTTGTTTATAAATTGTATAATTTTTTTTTAAATGGAAACACAATCCACAATGTTTAAAAACTGTTGTAAGATAATATTTTAACAACTTTTCTAAACGTTGTAAACTTTATTTACAATACTTTTAAATCATTGCTGATATTACAATTACAACATAAAAATATTATTTACAACATTTGACAAACATAATTGAATAACATATACAACATTTTTAAAATATTATATAAACTCTTTTTACACTGTTTATACACTGTTGTATAAAATTTATGCACAACTTTTACTGAACGTGGTAGATATTGCTTCTACCACAACTGTATAACGTTGTTGAAATTATTTTCACAATACTTTTAATATGTTCTAGAAAGTAATTTTACAATACTTGGAAAATGTTGTAGAATGATTTTTTGTCAGATTTTATAAAATTTAACAATATTTATAAACTGTTGTAGGAAGAACTTCTACAACGTCTTCACAACATTCAAATTAACATTGTGGAAGATGTCCCCCCCCCCTTTTACAACCCTGGATATAACGACCTTTTATTAAACGTTGTAAAAGCACTTTTACAACGTTTAAACAACGTTGTAAAATCGATTTTTTCTTGTAGTGCCTCCGATGGACGAAGGGCAAAACACAATCATCTTAGGCAAAGGAAGGCTTCACCTTTCTACCTTAGTTGATTCCTCTAATGGAGATAAGAGACGTATCCCATACTATATCTATAATCCAAACGGCCAGAATCTCATAAAGAAGATGGGTTAAAATCTCCAAAAAGGATAAGGGTTAATTTAGAAAAGGGCATCATTTTCTATTACGAACATTTGTCCCCATGCAAAGGCAACCACATGATTATTATACTAAAACAAGACGAGGGCTAGGTTATGTTATATCTCCTACCTCATCAGAAGAATCATCGGAGGAATCCTTACATCCACGTTCTTCAGAATTGTTTATGTGGATTCTAACGCTAGCATACATACAGTCCTTAAGAAAGTTATGTCAACAAATATGACTTATATTGTTCAATCAGATAAAGTTGTTGACCATACTCTTGAAACCTTCGAACCCGAGTCTTGGGCTCAGAAGATGGAGTCTTGATAGGAGTTGTGATTTGAACACCGAGAACCTCCGACTAAGGACGAAGTCATTCAGGTTGATCTGGGAGATGACTCACACCCGAAACCTATCTTTATCAATAAGAGTTTGTTAGAAGATAAAAAACAAGTTCTAGCGGCACTGGTTCAGAAATATATTAATGTCTTCACTTGGAGCTATGAGGACATACCTAGTTTGGACCCTTAAATAGATATGCATAGGATGAATGTTTGTCCAAATGCTAAGCTAGTAAAGCAATAGCAAAGAAGATTTTACCCCACTATTATGGAGGCAATCGAACTTGTAAGTCAAGAAGCTAATTGCTTATGGATTCATTCAAGAAGAACAATACCCCAATTGGGTAGTTAATGTCGTTCCAGTCCTAAAGAAGAATGAAAAGATCCATGTCTGCATCGACTTCCGTGATCTTAATGTCGCATGCCCAAAGGATGAATTCCTACTCCCTATAACTGATGTCAAGATTGATAATACTTGTGGCTTCCAATGAATATTTTTCATGGATGGATTCTCTGGGTACAATCAAATCATGATCTTTCCTAATGATAAAAAAACACACATCAATTCGAACACCGTTAGGGTATACTACTATATTGTGATGTCCTTCGGATTGAAAAATGCCAGTTCGATATACTAGAGAGTTATGAGCATATTTTTTTACAAAAATTTGCACAAATTTGTTGAATGTTATGTGGATGACATCGCTATCAAAAGTCACCACAAGCATGATCACTTGCAGGACTTGAGAACGGTGTTCGAAGTGATACATTTACATCATCTCAAAATGAACCAAACGAAGTCTTTTATGAGAGTCTTCGGTGGTAAGTTCTTTGAATTTGTGATTACATCCAAGAGAATCCATCTAGAACCAGATAAGGTGAATACGATATTGAACATCCAACCTCCTAAAAACCTCAAGTACTTACGAGGGTTACAAGCGAGGCTCGTTTACATCCATATATTCATATCAAATCTGTCTGGTCACTACCAACCATTCACCAAACTGATGAATAATGGTGTCTTGTTCGTGTGGGATGAAGCCTGCCAACAAGCATTTCAGGATATCAAGAAGTACCTTACCGATCTGTTGGTCTTAGTAGCCCTTGTTACAGGAAATTCGTTTATATTGTACGTTTGAGCAATGGACCATGACTTAGGTTCTCTGCTAGCATAAAATAATAACGAAAGTTGTAACGCCCTAGTCTGAAAATACGTAGGACTAGGAACGTAACATGTCAGCCGTATAATAAATATACTAAGCTATAAATGAAGTATATAGATAGCAATGGTTCACTAAATTCCATCCACAAATAAGGAAATAAAGATATTATAAATCAAAAATGAATTGCCATTGAACAAGTTGCTAGATGGAGATAAATCCACTACCAAGAATTTAATCGAGAAGAAATAAATAACAAAAAAATTAAAAAAAATGCTACAGAGGATGATCCAAGAGCAAGTCATCTTCGATAGGGAGAGAAGATCACGATCTTGGCTGAAACCCTTACGAAAAGTCATGAATACCTACACCTAGAGAGATCGCCAGGTCCTCAAAGGGACGTAACAAGATACAGAAAAATATGCTATATAACTGAATATAAACTACTCAACAATAATTCGATGATAACATGGTCCAATACTCCATCCTTGAATTAGTGTACCATCCCCCAACCAAACAAGGATAGGAGATGGCACCCTAATCCACAATGAAGTATTTTTTTATGCCACAAATTTGATATAGTATCCGAATCACAACATGGTTCAGTATTTTATCATTGAAGCAATGAACCACACCTACAACCAAACAAGAACAAGGTGTGGCACACTAGTTCGCGACAAAATACTATTCCAAGCCGCGATAAGGTATAAGTACACAAACCAAAAAGTACATATACCTATCGGATAAAGGTTACCTAACTACTCTAGGTGTAATGCAATCGAGAATAGTGCATGGTCACATGACCTCCAAGTCAAGTCAAGATAACAAGTACTCAGTAGCGAGTCTAAATAATTTATACCATTCCTCAGTATCGAGCGAGTCGATAGCATATAGTCTACCTATCGTTCCTCAGTAGTGAGCGAGTCTACGATAGATAGGAAGGTGGTCAACGCCCAATTGTATTCTCCCCCAATGACCTAACTCTAATAACTAATAGTCTTCTAGCATGCAATCCTATTAGTAGCTATAATCTAACGCTCATCCTATACGTACCAATAATCAATCGATACGCAAGTCCAAATTTCTATATACGACTCGTGACTCGTGGCACACATGTGTCGAGGCCAATAAATACGGCACAAATAATGGTAGTTTCTTAAATCTAGGTTGAATGTGCACATAAATAAATAAGTAACGAAAAATAGAACTAAACAGTAAGTTGCATCTAAATGTGATTTAGAAGAATAATTTATATTGCAGAAAATAAATAATCAATAATTAAATGCATATAACATGATGAAGTAAAGTAAATAAAAGCCTGGTAATGGGTCTGGTATGGCGCAATGATCATGATGGCATAAAATTTACTCCAATGTTAGCACAAGATGGCCTCAAACGATGGGACAAAGTACTCTGTTAAATTCAGAATAGTCCAATTAGCTAGGGTCGATATAAGGAAGTACAAAATTTGAAAGAGATGGGGATTACGATTAGTTGCGATCAGTGATGATAATCGAAGAGAATTTGAGTAAAAATAGATAGTTATACTATTTTAGAAAATATTTTATAATATTTGAAAACTAAATTTTACTACCCCAAAATATTTTAGAAAAAAACATACTTGAAAAATAAAAATTGTTTTTAGGCTAAAACTTTAAGGGCCCTTTTGGTTATACATTATTCCTCTACAATTTCAGTTTAAACTCAACATCTTACAAAAAATACTTTTGGTAGCCCACACTCCAAGATCTGCTTTCCAAATTAGTTTTCAAAAAACACAGTTATAACTTTGCTTTCGGAGACGAGAGAAAAGTTGCTTTATCAAAAAAAATTCTTCTTTCAGCAGTCCAAAAGCAACAGTGGCCCTTACCCTTCTCTCTCGACTCTCAGATGTTTCTCTCCTCTCTCATTCTCTTAAACCCCCCTCCCCCTCCGCTCTCTCCCTTTCCATACCCGCTCCCCCCTCCCTCTCCTCCCTCTCACCTCTCTCTTTCTCTCAGCTCTCTCTTTCTCGCTAAGCTCTCTCCTCTCTCTCCCTCTCCCTCTCCCTCACCGTAAACGGGTCCCTCCATCTCCTTCCTTTCCCTCTCCATCACCCTCTCCCCCTCCCTCTCCTCCCTCTCCCTTTCCCTCTCCTTCTCCGTCCAGTACGGTCGTCATCTGGGTGCTCGAGGTTCACAGCGGTGGAGAAGCCGAGTGGACCTACAACGAGGAGTTGCCATGCCGGATCAATCAGGCGGTGAAGGAGCTCTGATACTCTGGGTCGTGTGGAGGGAAGGGTGGATTTATGATGGTGGTTGGCCTAGATCCGGATGCGAAGAAAGGCTCAGAGTCGAAGCGAGTCGGAGGGACCGTGATAGAGTTCGCCTGGGTCGGCCCGACGAACAGGGAGAGGGATGTCGTGTCGTTTAGATCTGGCGACTCCGTTGAAGGCGACAAGATGGGAACCGGTCGATGACAACTCTTGACGACACCGAAAATTGTGTCAGACACCAAAAATATAAAGTCGAAATGTCAGACACAAAAATTGTGTTAGTTACTAAAAATATACAATCAAAATTATTTTATAAAATTTTTGTAGCAAACGGAATTTGTTTTAATCTCATAAAACTATTTTTCAGATGAAAGTAACCAAGCTCAAAGTCAAAAAATGTATATCAAAAAAACAACTTTATAACATCTTTCTGAAAATAGTTTTCAAAACAAAATTTCAGAAAATCTATCCAAACGGACCCTAAGTTTGTCAAAATGCACTCTTTAGGTCAAAAATTATATTTTGTATAGTTAGAAATAATGTAATAGTATATTTAGGGTTTCTATTCCCAAATTTTTGAAAAAATAAAAATGGCCTAAGTAAAATACTATATTTTGTTATGAGTATAACTTTTAGAAAGTATTTAATACATATTTTTATCTTGCTCCAAAATAAATACTACTAATATTAGATGACCATAATAATAACACTAATAATAGTATCAAAGAAAATAATAATAATAACAATAACAATAATCATAATCATAATAATAATAATAAGAATAATAATAATAATAATAATAATAAATCATTGTATTGTACTATATATACACATGTATAGCATACATATACAAATGCATATTTACCTATATCTATATGGGCCTAACCAGAATAAAAATAAAAAATAAAATAAAATCGAAAATCAGGCCTGGCCCAACCCACAAGACCCGGCCTTATATTTACTTTCTACATAGAACAGAAAAAAAAGGGTAAGTGGATCGAGAGAGAGAAAAACTGAGAGAGAGGGGAGAGGAAAGTGAGCGGAGAGAGAGGGAAAGGGGGAGAAATGAAGGGGAGGAAGAAGAAGAAGAAGGGGGAGAAGAGAGAGATTAGAGAGGTTCCAGAGGAGAGTGACATTAGAGGAAGAGAGAGGAGTAGTGCTTACCGAGAGTTCTCTCCGGTGCTCAGGATTAGGCGAGGAGGCGGTCGCCAGTAATCGGTCATGGGTGGCTTCGACGGCTTACCAGGGGTCGTCGGTGGAGGAGCGCTTGGGAATGACGCTAGCGCCAGGGAGCTTCGGGAAGGTGGAGGAGGAGGAGCGCGGTGGAGGTGCGGTGATGCTCGCGGAGGCTTTGGGTTAGTCGGGGCTGCAGTAGCGGAATCGACAGTAGGCGATGTCGATCATGGTTTAGTGGAGGTGGCTAGGTGAGGTTTTTCTGGAGGGATGCGGCGGTTCTCGTGGTGGGTGAATGTGGTTACCGGGTCATGGCTGACCACGGTCGTCGTTGACTATGGCGAGGTGAGGCCACTGGTCGGGGTTGGCTTGGGGTGGCTACGATGGTGATGAAGATGATGGCCTTATGCATGGCTCGGGCGGAGAAGATGCTGGGTTGGTGTTCGGTGCTGGTGGTTGGCAGGGAGGTCGCTGGCCAAAAACGATGGTGGTGATGGAGATGTCGGGTGTTTGCGAACAGGCTGGGACAGGGCGGCCTTGGGGTGCTATGCTCCAGCGACTAGAAGGCGCCGCGGGGCATGGTGTTGGCGGCGGAGGTGGCTGTACCAATATTTAGGGTTAGGGTTTGTGTCTCTTGTCCTGCGTGACACAGACACAAAAAGGTTTTGTAGATTTTTGTCGATGTGTCTGGGGTTGTCGGACGGCGAGAAATTGTATATGTAACCGAAAAGTAGTGGAAAGATATCCGGGGTCAGACCCGAGGCCGCCACGGCTGACACGGAAAAGGTGGACATGGACAAGATGCACAGACACCTTTGGATGGAAATTTTGGGTTATGAAACTTATTTGGGTTTCTAGAAAAAAGAGAGCAAAGCGAGCTATCCTTAAATAGGAGGTGGGCTCCTAGTTTGATAAGGATTAGTAATCCTCTAAACCCCAATAGATAAATTCCACATTTAATTTAAATCAATTTAAAACTAATTTAGTAAAATCTAATCCAAATTTAAAGTCCAAATATTTAAACATTTAAAATAACTTTTTTCAAAAATTAATTTACAAATATGCATGAATTTATTATCATGTATATACTTCTCATGCAAATAATATATATTATTTATAAAGAAATTATTTTCTAATATATTACATTTATATGTATAGCAAATAAAATAGCATTTATATTAATAAAGTAAAAATAAGGTTCGACTAAAATCTGGTGTGACACATTTTATATATTCTCATAAAACAAAAATATTTACCTCGTATGTATTTCGAAAAAAAATATTTATTTTCTATTTTATTAAAAACTTCAAATAAAACTTTTGTATAAAAATAATTAAATACTTCGTATATACGTAATCGTAGTCGACGTATAAATACCAAAATAAAATAAAATTTCATAGTAAAATTTTAGGGGGTTTACAAAGGTCATGAGCAAACTATTTATTATCTAAGTTGGATGATGATTGGAGCCGAGCACAAATACAATCCTATTGAGAAATAATATCTAGTACTGATGTTTGCAATCCAGAAACACATTATTATGTGATTGGTCAAGTGATTCATGTTATATCATGAGTCAATCATTTGTGCGTCCTCATGACAAATCCAAGTGCGCTGAATGTGATGACATTTATCCCTCAAAAAGCTGTGAAGGGCCAAGCACTGGAAGACTCTCGCTTCTCATGCATTTCTTAAAACTTCAAAGCTATATGAAGTCATACCATATGAGGTGTTAAAGTCCAACAAGACTTTTGGAGAGTCAATTTGGAAAATGTTTTTGACGGTACTTCAAGAACAAGACCCAAAGGTCAAATTGTTGCTGGAATGGGGGTGGTGCTAATATCCCCAGAAAATATCTGATGGAGCCTTGTTCCAACCATGGGGCCAAATATAATACATTGTTCATTGGTCTTTAGCTCTCTCGTCAATTGGGGATTGAGTATCTAGAGGCCTACGGTGATTCAAACTGATCGCCAGTCAGGTCAGAGGGGGAAATAAAGTTCGACACAAAGATTTGATACCTATAGAATCATGACAAGATCTCAATATGATCACTAGCCTCAATAACCAAAAATAAGATCACGAATCATGATACCATAAACGAGACTAGATCACGAGTCATTATACAAATAGTAAAGTAGATCACGAACTACTCTCGCTCAAGTGCACAAGCCTTTTGTGTCGTAAACATATATCAAAAACTATGAATCTAGACAAGAACAATATCATTTATCATGTAAAGGCAATCAATAACCGCAATGTACTTTCCTTGGGTTAGTTAAGGTCGACGTGTCGATACAGAAATTAGGCTCAAAAGCTGACTTTCCATATATGGTCCCCATTGATAATATTACCAGCGATCCCAAAATGTTCCAAATAGCCCATATTGATATAAGAAGTCCAGAATATGATATTGGGGCGAAGTTCAAGATTTTAGATATTTAGGAGTCCGCAAGCGAGCCCACAAGGAGACATAAAATAGACAAATTATTTAAATACTAGAAAAATACATGTTTTAACTAGGATAAAGGTTGATTTATTTTTTAATTTATTAGGGTTTTTCTTAATCTTAGGTTAAATATTTATTTTCTTAACTAGAGTCCATTTATAAAGTCTAATTAATTATGAAAAGCTCATTTAAGTTATTTAACTTGATCATTATTTATCTAAAGCCCATTTGATTTTATATTAAAGCCTAGTTATTTTTTAAGAGCTAAAAACCATAAATCACATCACGATCTAATCCTTAGCATGCGTCCTCCGCCTCTCCCATTTGTTATCCTACAAACCCGGATAGACAAGAAACCCTAATTTATATTTACTTGTTCACCTCCTTCCTCAAAACCCAAACCTTAATTTCTATGTTTTATGTCTCCCGTGTTCGCGCTCATGTTTGATCATGTCCAACGACGTACAGTCTCCACATACCCAAAACTCAACGTCACCACCATCTTTGCGACATGTGAATCTGAGTCGGGTCTGATTCATGTTTGTACCGTGTCTGATCCATAATTTACAATCCACTCGTTGTCTTCGTGAACGGTCAATTTTGTTGGACTCGCACCATTGAGATCAACGACCTTGGATATTGATATTTGGATTCATTTTTGCGACGATTATTTTCAAAAGGACATTGTCACCTAGATTTGCATGTCTTCGCCTTCCCGACAACGAAACTTTGTGGGAACGATTCGAAAGTTATTTTAATTCAATAATTTTTGCATTAGAATAGCTTAAAAAGAATCATACAACTTGAATTGATAAAACTAGATCAAACTTTAATATAACCTAGATTAATACGTCAATCAGTAACCTAGATTACTTCGCCAACAAGAAACCTAGTTACTTAATTAACAAGTAACCCTAAAATTGATCGTGATTTTGTTTACATATCGTGATTTTAAAGGAATTGTATTGGATCAATGTGATTACTTATGTACCATATAGACATGGATAGTTTGTGGTAAACCTTGATTTCAGATTCTTTCGTACGGTTGTTATCGGCATGCAAGTACACTTACCTAGCAAGAATTATTACAGTTATTTTATATAACAATATAATGTATCATTCATGCTTTCTAAATAATTATCGTTCGTATTGTTGACTATTTCATAATTCACACACATGATAGAGAGAGATTGATTATACTTATACCTAGTTCTTATATCATTATTGTTTTTCTAGTGTTAATATTTTTATATTACAAGTGATGGGGGGAGTACGATTATTAGGCATGTGGACTACGTAATGCTATGTCTCATGTTACGTGAGAATGGATTTACCTAGTGCTTAACGTAACCTACTCAATCATGCACTCACGTATGGTTATTTCATCCTAGTTCGTTCATGTGTGTGAAAGTTGTGTCATAAATACACATGAACACCTAGATAGAGATCTTGTTGTTCCTTGAGTATCATAATTGTTATTGTTGTTGTTCATCTTGCTTCATATTGTTAGTTCATTCTTTCTTTACTTTTGACAATCGGTTACTTGACATATATTGTACCTTGTAGTTTTTCTTGCTTATACTTATATTTGCTCCCGTCTTGACTAGGCAACATAATATGGCAACTATAGACTATTTGTACTGTGAGTACTATAGTGTCACCTCCGTTTTTCGTTATATGTATTTTCAGTATAAGTGTACGGAATCCCGACCCGTAGTTAGACTTGTCTTGCTTAGCTTGATCCGAGTTTAATCTTGCCTTGGTTTATTTTGGGTTCATCCTGGTTCGGCTTGGCTTGGCTTGGTATATTTGGTTCGGCTCGGTTTGTTAGGACTTGGCCCAACATGCTAACCCCCCCCCCCCCCTCTTTATAAGCCACTAACCCCTTTCTCTCTCCTCATTCACTTCTTCATTTACTTCTTCTTCTTCCTCCATTAACTCTCTCCACCTACCAAGAGCTTAGGCAAGTACAACTTGCTTCATGGAGGAACTCAAATTTTGTTGTTCCATTGTCTTCCTCACGAGATTCTAAGATACTTTAGTACTTAGCATTTTTAATTTCCATGGTTTATTTCATGTAGATCTAAGTTGTTACATTTTCAGATTTCTTGGGTTTTGACCTATCAAACCATGTTATTTTCAAGTTTTGAATGTTCCATGTTGTAGAAAATTTCGTTCTACCCCATTTTGAACTATGAAAGTTCGGATTTTGACTTTAAATGAAGGATTGATGGAGCTTGGAAGCCATGGCTTCCATGGTTCTTCTTCTCGGATCTTTGGAGAAGAAGAACAGCCTTTTGAGGCAACCCCATGTGGCTAGCCTTTTGCGGCCAGCCTTATGCGGCAATCCCATGCAGCCAGCCTTATGCGACAACCCCATGCGGCCACCCTTTTGCGGCAATCCTATGCGGCCAGCGACAACCCCATACGGCCAGCCTTTTGCAGCAACCCATGCGACCAGCCTTTTGCGGCAACCCCATGCGGCCAGCCTTATGCGACAACCCCATGCGGCCAGCCTTTTGCGGTAACCTCATGCGGCCAGCCTTATGCGGCAACCCCATACGGCCAGCCTTATGCGGCAACCTCATGCGGCCAGCCTTATACGGCAACCCTCATGCGGTCAGCCTTTTGCGGCAACCCTATGCGGCCAGCCTTTTGCGGCAACCCCATACGGCCAGCCTTATGCGGCAACCCCATGTGGCCAGCCTTTTACGGCAACCCCATGCGGCCAGCCTTATGCGGCAACCCCATGCGACCAGCCTTTTGCGGCAACCTCATGCGGCCAGCCTTATGCGGCAACCCCATGCGGCCAGCCTTTTGCGGTAACCTCATGCGGCCAGCCTTATGCGTCAATCCTCATGCGGCCAGCCTTATGCGGCAACCCCCATGCGGCCAGCCTTATGCAACAACCCCATGCGGCCAGCCTTTTGCGGCAACCCCCATGTGGACAGCCTTTTGCGGCAACCCCCATGCGGCCAGTCTTTTGCGACAACCCTCATGGCAGGGTTATGTGTTGGACGTGACATGATTTCAATATTGGCATGACTTTCACATGAACACGACATGATAAAGTAGGGATAGAACACGATAGTGATCAGTCGTGGTGCACTCTTGACAAGTAACATGACATGATAGTGGCCCGTCGTAGCGCACTCTTGATAAGTAAACCTAACATGATATACCTCGATATGCTGTTACGACGGCTAGCACGACATGACAAGAATGAATGGCTTGGACACCGTGGGCGATTGTGTTTGTATAAATGAACCAGTATTATCTTACATCATGTCTAGGATAGGAACCCCTGAGTACCACGGTCAGGGGTACCTACTGGAACTGATTAAGGCTAACAACTAGAATAATCCAGTAGTCATGAAGAGATTTTCCAGCTACAGGCAATCCCGTTATCTGGGCACCCCATCATGGGATTTGTAGTCTGTCGTCGAGTAGGGTACATTTCCAGCACACTGTCATGTGTTGCACCCTTCAAGCTACTTAAGGGTACATTCGTTTCTTGGACGATATACCCATACGAACTCAACCCCTAATTGCGTCCGGATAACCTGGATGGTCGGCAGGGCTTGTGGCTGTTGGAACATCTCATTGCATCTTGCTAGTAACTAGGCCTGTGATAACCCTAGTTAGTTATAGTATCAAGCCGTACTTATTGCTTGGCCGTGAATGTTGGATGGAGTCTAACCAGTCTAAGTCTTGTCTGGTTCCAGTACCTGGTTACTTCGGTAACATGATTGCTTATGCTTACCTTATCAATAACTGATTGAAATAACTTCTCATCTTCTTGATATTTATTGCCCTACTTAGATTTTATGTCTTATTTATCTTCTTATTTTATGTTCTGATATGCTGGTTTTAGTTCTTAAGTGAAGTCTCCTTTGTGGCACTTGCTCTTTCTGGGATCTGACCCAGCTGGTTTTGCATGGCCAGATACCGGAACAACTTCAGAGGATCTCCCTACCTTCCAGCCAGATGGTGCCCACCAGGAGTAACCCTGGCAACGAGTGGGTTTTATTTTTTTTGCTCTCCCACTCTATTGTAAAAGTATTCTTTTGAGGCGTTTAGCCGACGAGCACGTGTTAGCTCGATTGCACTTTACTTACTGTCTGCCTACGGGCTGTAGCAGTATTAACAAATTCTAGGGTTGATCATGTATGACTGAAACTCTTGCTAGTCTTCACATTTAGTATGACTAGCTTCATGATCATCCAAATATGTAATGTATGGGACGCCTTAGTATTGTATATTTGGTGCTATGACTTCTTGTAACTGCAATTACTTGCTTGAGATTGAGATAATAGGCTTGTTCATGACCATAAGAGACTGATGGCTTATAGTTAAACCCTCATGTATCTAGACAGCCGTGACCATATAGCGATGTGGGTTGTACTTCAATATACGTAGCTGGCTGTGTCCGCCCCCGCTCTCCAGTATTCTGGTTCTGGGGCGTGACATATAGTGCATACAAAAGTGAGGATACGAATAAAGCAAATAATCTTGTTCATAAATCGTCTTTTGGAAATCTTAAATCTAGAAATGCAAATTTTCTATCTTATGTTAAAATTAGTTATCTTATTGCTTTAGTTACTTTTACATTGAATGGGTTTGTTACCAAGTTAGTGTGTTGATTTTCTATTGAAGACAGTTGATCTTGGACTAGTTGGATGGTTGATTTTTGGATATTTATTCCAATTGTGACTTTTTAGACATCATTCTTGTTCATTCTTTCTTGCTTGTTACTATCTGTGGATTGTGGTTCAATAAAATTGTGGATGTGATGGAATATATTATACTTCATGGTTATAGATAATGAAGTGTATATACTATGTACTCTTAGTAGGAGTTTCATAGTATGTATACGATGGGCGTACTCGTATCAAATTATTTGGAAGCGGGTTATAGCAAACTCGCTCAAGCTCATGAGTTGATGCCTCATAGTACATGCCATTTAAGCGAAAGAGACGGTAGTTCCTTGGGTTCAGCTACGAGATATGATCATACAAAACCAAAGGGGTTGTTACACTCAAATACCGAAATATGAGAAATAAAGGGATAATTAGGTTGCCTACGTACTACATAGTACACCAGCAACCGAAGTATTGTCACATTTGTATGAAAGACCATGGGGGTTAAACTACAATACAACAATTTGTACTATAGCCTACTAGTTGTTCTACATCTCAATCCGTAAACAAAAAGTAGTAAAGATAATCATAGACATGATAAGCAATAAGGTTCCCTAAATGCTATCACATAACATAATCATGAAAAAAAAATACAAAAATGAGTGTGTGGGTGTGGGTGGTGGGGGGGGGGGGGGGGGTGTTGCACTGTGGTCCTCCGCATACGGGCCATCAAACGAAAGTGTTGATAGATCCTCAAACTCGACTACGAGATTTGGTTATACAAAACCGGAGGGGTCAACCTGTAATAGCAAGTACCACTAGGAAGCTCGAAGGCAAGCCACCCCAACAAAACATAGCATAAAGCAACGGTTGCAAAAATAACAATAAAATACATAGAAATTTAATAATAGGATATTATGGGGAGACAACGCGGTACCAATGTATGTACTCCAAAATAAGTACATGTAAGTAAATATAGTACATGAACATGAATCTAAATAAGCAGATAAGTTTGACTAGGGTCAAAATAGTATTAATACATATATCGGCACGGACTCAATATAAATATATACACACATGATAAATATAATAAGTATATCAGAAATCTTCATCCATACCGGATATTAAATTCGGCCATATGTTATGGAGGTCACGGAGTCTGTAAACCCTAAACGACGAGGTCGCACGAAACTTGGAATCCTTCCCTCCAAATGATCTAGGTAAATATACTAATTACGAAATGATATTTGGCCCAACGGTGGGGGATGACCGTGTTGGCCCATGCTCGCGTGATGGCTAGCCATTGCCCCCCTAGCACGGGCCCATCCTGGGCCAGGGGACAATGGTGGCACACCATGTGGCCGCGGGCCGGTGCGGTCACCCCCTAGCGGCGGGCAACTTAGCAGTGTTGTACTAATTATTACTCCTAATCGATTTCAGTTTCGATTCATGAGCCGTGGACACACGTCCACATGAAGGAATGACCTATATGAATACACAATAAAGCATAGCCATACTAGACAAATTAGTGCTTGACTTCTTGGCACGATGGTTGCATAAACTTGCTCGAACCAAAGGAAATAATATATTGAAAGTATACTGTCAAGGTACTGTGAAAGGGTAAATTCAAGGTGATTCAATGCATAAATGCAGTCAATTTCCTCTATTATCTAGCAAAGACGAGCAAAAGACCTAGGCATAGTTCTATGACACTAAGAAACAACTAATGAAAATACATGATTTTGTACAGGTGACAAGTGCAGAATGTAGGTATGGTACGAGAGTCCCTACGGACTATTATACAGTACGCCCCTCCGGGTAAGCAGTTAATAATATTCAGCAAGAAGCCTGGTATGTTCTTTCAACCTTCTCAAGTAGGCAAATTCTAAGGGCACTCCAACTTTACTTGGGGACAGTCCTTACTTCAGGACAGCCCAATTTGGTAAAACTTTTATTCAGTACAGTCCCAAATTTTCTTTGGGGCTGTCCAACCCCCAATTTCTTCTCTCCTCCCAAACTCTCCAGCGGCGAATGTCGGCGAGGGCGCAGGGTTACGGAGGCGCGAAAGCTAGCTGGGGTGCGGACGCCGGTGGGGCACGAACGCCGACGGGGGCACGGAGGCGTGGAGCTCGCAGGGGCGAGGACGCCCGTGGGGGCACGGGGGAGCGGATGCTGGCAGGGGCGCGGGGGCGTGGACGTCCTCGAGGGTATGAGGGCACAGGTGAGCGGACACCGGCGAGGGCGCAGGAGCACGAGAGAGCGAACACCCGCAGGACCGCGGACGACAAACAGATAGGATTGCCAACTTTGTTGGCAGTCCTATCTAAACTCTCTGTTTGGACATAGAACTGCCAACAAGTTTGACAGTTCTGAAAGAATTTGGACTAGTCTCAAGTAACAAAAGAGAGTGACAAACTTGTAAAAAAAAATTGAACTACGCCAAGTAAAACTTGAAGTGCCTTTAGAATTAGCCCTCAAGTTTAATGCTCTTGAAATTTTTCTTATTTAATTTGTCTAGGTATATTAGACCAGGATTATATAGACAATATAGGCTGCCGACATAGAAAGATACAGATTGAAGTTTGGAAATTTCGTTTCTATCCAAAGGAATTTATATGGATAGTAATTAGTTTTGTGACCTGTCTTGGGTCTTCATCAAAACAAAAGCAAAAGTGTTGAGAGTCAATAAGGGACTTTTAGTCCCACATCGGAATATGTAGTATGTAGAGGAGCTAGACTCCCTATAAGTAGTGAAGTAGTCCATCAATAAAATATACAACCATTATTTTCTACATGGTATCAGAGCCATAACCCTCTCTCTCTCTCTCTACAAAAAAAATAGCATATTTCGAATAGAGACGGCTGTCAAATCTTTATTTGCACCAACTCTGTTCCGTGCTTACGCCGTTTGGAACTAACAAATGCTTTATTTGTTATTCCTTCTTCACATCGGGATCTATGCAGAGACTGATCATGTCTTCTCTGGTGTTCTGACGTGTTCACTTTACATGTACGCGCCGGTGCTGGCCAAGTTAGTAGCGCATTAGTAAAGTCTCTGGCGTTGAAGTCGACGACGACGACGACGAAGACGACGACGTTGGGTCAGTTGCAGACTCTGACGACGACGAAGAAGACGAAGAATTGAGTTCACAGTTGAAGACGCCATGGATTCGATCAGTGACAAACTGACGGCCGAAGAGATGAAGGCTTGGTTGATGATATCTTATCCAAGAGATTAACCGAGGTAACCCCACGTGTGATCCATACTGATGTGGATCCGTCGCCTTACAAAATGGGGAAGCTGGAGACGAAGTTGGAAGGCACTTCCAACTACTTGAAGTGGTCGCGGCAGGCGATGCGGACACTGAAGGGACGTGGCTTGGTTGGCTATGTCACTGGCCAAGCCAAGGCGCCAGCCGATCACTCCACCAAGGAGTTTGCTGTGTAGGAGATTGTCAACAACGTCGTGGCTGGGTGGTTGACTGCCTCTTTAACCGACCAGGTGTTGAGCAATGTCGAGGCTATGGAGGCTGCTGCTGATATATGGCAAACTCTCAAAGATATGTACTCCGGCTCCGGCAACCCTATGCGAGTCTTTCAACTGCAAGATGAACTCGATAGGGTGGCCCAAGACGACCGTACCATCTCTGAGTACGCGGCCATGTTGAAGAAGTATTGGTCTGATCTGGATCATTATGATCCTCTTGGGATGGAAGATGCACAAGTCGAACCAGTCTTCGCAAAGTACTTTCAGACGTTCCTGGCTTATATTTTCCGGCAGCGTATGATGAAATTCCTGAAGGGACTACACCCTGTATTTGAGCAGCGACGGAATATCCTCCTATCCCAACCCACGCTTCCGACCTTGGAAGAAGCTATAGCTGTTATGACACAGGAAGAAGCTCTACTGAAGTTGATGCCCAACAAGGGCTCCTCCCAGGGGGAGCCAGCCGCGGTTGAAAAGTCTGTCCTTGCTGCCTTCAATCAATCTCCATCTACGTGTGGTGTTTGTCACAATTGTGGTGACTCCGGACATTACATCCGATTTTGTCCAAAATCCTTGCACAATCAGTCTACTGATCGAGGACGGGGTCGTGGAGGCCGGCGTGGTGGTAGAGGAGGATATGCCGGTAGAAGGGGCGGACACAAAGCAAATCTGGTGGATGAAGGGGGAGAGAATCAACTGGCTGAAATAATTCCGCTTGAGCGGGAGTTCCTTGAGAAGTTGCGAGGCACAAAGCTGGGTTCGGTCGACTGTCCTGGGGCGTCTTCAACCTCGGGAGATTACCTCACTTGCTTTGCCCAAACCAGCACCAATGATTCTGCACGTGCTCTTGCCTCTATCCATCAGTCAGGATGGATTATGGACTCTGGGGCATCTCGCCATGTCACGGGATTCCGTGATGCGTTTCAGGGATATACTCACCTACCATTGTCGGAGAGTATTCAGACCGCTGATGGTACATCCCGCCCTGTCATGGGTAAAGGCACTGTCGCATGCACCCCCTCCATCACTCTAACAAATGTCCTACATCACTACAACAAAAAGACCTATTAATGACACTTTTTTACGGCACTTTGTAAATAAGTGCCGTTAATTTGATGTACTGAGGACACTTTATTAAAAGGTGTCGTTGTAATTAAGTATTTATCATAGTCTACGACACCTTTTAAAAAATGTCGTAAATATAAATTAAACGACATATTTTAGGACACTTAATAATGTCGTAAATAATTATATATTAACTACAACACTTTTAAAAATGTTGTATATAATTATTTATAAAATACCACATTTTTAAAGTGTTGTCTAAACTTTTATTTCCTACAAAAAAAATTGAACTTTGGCGCTGTAGCCAAAATATTGGCGGTATAGCCAAAATATTGGCCATCTAAAATTTTTCTTTCAGAATTCCTTTCATAGTCTCTTTCCAGAATTCCTTAGGTCAGAAACTCTCCGGAGCGCCTCTCCATCGAAGTAGTTCGGAGCGCCTCTCCATCGAAGAGGTCGGAGCGCCTCTCCATCGAAGAGGTCAGAGCGCCTCTCCATCGAAGAGGTCGGAGCGCCTCTCCATCGAAGCTCCTCTTCATCAAAGGGCTCGGAACTCCTCTGCGAACTCCTCTTCATCGAAGAGGTCATAACTCATCTTCGATAGAACTCCTCTCCATTAAAGGGCTCGAAACTCCTCTCCATCGAAGAGGTCAGAATGTTTCTCCTTCCCTTCTCTTTTTTCCTTTGTTGTCTTCGATTCCTATGCTGTAACTGTTGCTTTTTTCCTTTGGTGACTTCGATCCAGAACTCCTCTCCCGTCACCACCGTCGGCACCGTCATCTAGGTCACGTCGTCACCACCGTTGATGCCGTCGTCTAGGTATGATCCTTCATCTCCGCCCTTTATTTTTTACGAGTTTTATTTTTTTGATTTATGATAAAAACAATATGGATCATTATCAAAATAGAATGGATCATTATCTAGATTTTTCTTTCATCTCGATACTGGATTATTAGGGGTTTAGTGGAAGAAATTAGGGTTTTTGTAATATTAAGGGTTTAATAATTAGGGTTTTTGTAATTTGTAATAATTTGTCTCTATTCCCACATTTGTAATATTTTTCTCTTAATCAAGCTTTAGTGGAAGAAATCAATATCTAGGGTTTCTCTTTTTGGAACAGTTCATATTCATGTTTTGGTGCTTTTTATGCAATTTGAACTTGATTACATTTTTTTCCAATGTCTAGAAGTCCGATTGGTGTTTATGCACAATGATTTATTCTAAAATAGATGAAGATGAAGGATGTGGAAGTAATTTAGTTCTATATGCAAATGTGCCATTTTTATTATTTTGTATTTGGGGATCTTGATCAATCCTCACACGAATTTAAATGTTTTGACTATGTATCGGTATGAGTCGTATCGTATCGATATCGATCAATACTACAAACTATTTTAATACAACTTTGAGTGTGGGCACACAAGTTATGGAGGAAAGTTTTCTCCAAGTAATAAGATTTTTTTCCTCATCATCTTCTTCATTACTCGAGACGTATTTTCTAAAACTTTTGCCAAATGCAGAAATGTAACATGTACTGAATAGCTTACATCACATAAGATTCACATTGTGAAATTTGAATTTCAAAAATTAGTGTGTATATGGAAACACACACGACTAGTTGTTTTTGTCATCTGAAAAGTTGAACATATCCTCAGAACCAGGGTTAATTTAAAACAAGTCAAATGGTAACACAGCTATGTAGTGACTAACTTCAAATTTGTCCATAGGCATGGGATGGGAGCATTTTACAAGGACAAAAGAATGTAACTGCTCATGTCTATTACATTAAAATGTTAGAGACATAAACATCTAGAGTTTTTCTATGGTTCCTGATTATGATTATATAGTGAAAGTGACGAGCTTCAAGTATTTTGCTAGAAAATAGAACAATGAGATAGGGAAATGATGAAAGAACTCATGAGATAAGGAAATATATGGATGAAATTTAAAGTAACAGAATACTTAATTTGCTTAACTTCAATACATTGGCTTAGTTTAGTATGTCCTAAGACTGGCCGAGAAGTAAACAGAAAAATACAAGTGCCTGCAGGAAAAAAAAACTAGTTTAGGGCCAGATGTTACCAGAATATGATTTGGCAGCTTCTCCTGATACCAACACCAGCATCCTGCAGAGGTCTGTTGCATCGTCATTTTGGACAATGTCAGCCAGAGGGGACCTTCAGGATGAACAGTAAAACTTAGCTTTTAGAGTAGTAAATAGAAAATGCTGCATGATCCAAATTTGAGCTTGGATTAAAAAAAGAGAGTATAGACTTAATAGAAAATATATTAGAAGATAGATCTCAACCTGTATGTGAATCTAGAAAACCCTAGTGGAACATAATTAATAGCATGGCCAACAGGAAGGAAAACAAAAGCAGTGTGTCCGTGAGGCTTCAGATGACTAGACTGATAAGCAAAGAGATTGTCAGATAGAATTTGCATTTTTTCTCAAGCACATAAGAAATGGTAATAATTGGATATAGTAATGTGTATGAAGGGACTGTAGAAAATTATGATAAAATGACCGCATAGGAACTCAAAAGACCAATAGTGTGCAATAATTAATTTTAATTTCCAAACATAAAATCAGTTTGAAATTTCTGAGGTGCAAGATCTTACTTGGTTAAACTGGAGGATGTGGGTCCGAGTCATGGAATCAACCTCCATATATAGTGATAAGGCTGCATACATCTTGACCCTCCTCAGAGCCTGTATAAGAGTAAGCCTCATGACACTGAGACACCATGTTTGATCAGAATATTAGTTAAACTGCAAAGTGTGAGAAGTTTGAAAGGGCACTTCATTTGACATCAAAATTTTGCAAGCACTTTCCTTCACAGTTTATTACACTGCAAACTGTGCAAAGTTTGAAAGGGCACTTCACTTGACATTTTGCAGTTTGCGAGCACTTTCATCAATTTTTTCTGTGTAACTATCATGAGTTTTAAGACACGTCCATTAAATGTTAATGTTTTTATGTTATTAAATACCGGTAATCATATAACTGTTACACGTGTAAGGATACATAACACAATAATATTACATTAGTGTACTATCTGCATATATTGTTTACTACCCTCATTGGTGGATAATTTTACTTGTAACTTATTTTTGGAGGAGACAAAAGGGCCAGTTTTACCGCTCCCCTGGCTTTTGAACCCAAGTCCTTCCTCTACAAAAGGCCTCAACCATGGGTCACCCATATTAATTATACTGCCCTTGTGATATTGTAGTTGTTATGCTTTAGTGATTTTACTAGTGATATCACATACTAGCTATTGTATAGTTGGAGACTTTGTATTGCTTGGCTTAGAGCCCTAATCAATGAAATCATTGCCAATATACTCTCAATTTTTATAGTTTGGTATTTTACTCGTGACTTTATAAACATTATTCTTCGGCGTACACTTTTTTTTTTACATCCAACGGAAACACTATGCCAACTAACCATGTCTCATCTAATTCTACACACTGCTTTTCTCACAACAGTCTGTTCCTACTGGGTATCTGTTGTGACTATATGCACATCCAAGTTTCATCTATGGCTTCGAATTCAGCATTATTATCAGAATTTGAATATTACTTCCAAAAGTAGTGATAGATATCATCTTGCCATGGCTTAAATGCCAATTCTTGTAATCTTTATAATTGGCATACAAGTTTTGTTATTGTTGCTAACTTCATGTGCTTGACAGACAAATCCAATTTTTTTATTCCGTTCCATGTTTTTGTCTCGTGCAAAAGTTCACATCTATAAAGTATAAATGCATGATTCGCTTATAGTTTGTCATAAAAACTGATTGCTTTCTGGTGTGTAGCAAGCTGCAAAATGCCTCTCTGAGTTAGATCAGTCACCATCACCTCAAATGTTAAACTCTATGAAACCATATCTTGACGCTGACATCACTGGGACATCTTTCTCGTATCTGAATTTTCATCTTTCTTGTATCTGCATGCACTAGCTACATGTTTACATGTCTGAAATCAATTTCTTGTAGTGTATCTTGGTCTTTGTTTTTGAAAGAGGATATATGTTTGTCATTTTAATTTTAGCCCTTATCTTGATCTCCTAGAAATCAATTTGTCATTTTAGATGTCATAAGAATCATAACTGTGTTTGGAGTCCTACTAGAATGTGTGGGAAGTCCAATCAAGTTGAATAATACAAAATACCTTCACATACCACTTCAAGGAAAAAAAAGAGACAGATTAACCTTGTGCTTTGGAGAACATGAATTCTTCACCAGCATAAACATCTCTTTGATACATTCAATAGCATAAACATCTCTTTGATACCTGGTAGGATTAGAGACGAACTCCTTTTAATTTTGTACTTACCATCAATTATTCCTATTTTGATCTTGATACACTAAAATTTTTTATCCAAACAACTTGATACCATATTTATATGCTAACTTTCATTTTTGATGTCCATGATAGGTCATTTTGTTTTGGGATTGTAGTTGTGGTGAGCAGCCAACAAAGTTACTAAATTTGGTTGTTAAGGATGGATAAAACCTGGATTAGTTATCCAAGGTCCTTCTATTTTTTTTATATTTATTTACTTTTAAGCTATTAGATATATGAATAATAACATAAATCATAGCTTTCTTTTTCTATTTGTAGGACCAGTGATGAGTACCTAGAAGGAGTGAGAAAATTTATAGCAAATGCTAAGAAGTATGCTAGGAATCCTGATAGGATTGTATGTCCTTGTAAAGGTTGCAAAGTTGAAAAGTTACACGAAAATGATTTAGTATATGAACACTTGGTCCGATTTGGTTTTGATCCTTCATATCAGCTTTGGGTTCTCCACGGGGAACATTCAAGTTGTTTTGAACAAAATGAGGATTTTCAGTTGCCGAATGCTCATAGAATGTACCATGATGCATACATTCCTTTTGGTGGAGATGCAGAGGCTACTGATGGAGTAAATATGAGTGCATATGAGGTTTTTAGAAAAAAGTTGGAAGAGGCTGAGGCTCCATTGTATCCAAGTTGTACTAAGTATACAAAGATATCAGCAATCACTACTCTTTACAAGCATAAGGCTTCTAATGGACTGTTAGATAAAGCATTTAATAAACTTCTTGAGATTTTGCAGGATATGTTACCAGAGGAAAACAATATTCCAGATTCTTTATACACGGTAAAGAAGTTTCTAAAAGAGTTTGATTTAGGATATGAGAAGATACATGCTTGTGTCAATAATTGTTGCTTGTTTAGAAAAGAGAAAGAGCATTTGGAGATATGTCCCACATGTGGTTCTTCACGATGGAAAGTAAACACACGCACAAGCAAGATCAGAAAGGGAGTGCCTGCTAAGGTTTTGCGATATTTTCCAATAATACCAAGATTGAAAAGGATGTTTATGTCAAAAGATAAGGCAGAACAATTAACTTGGCACTCCACCCATCACAGTCAAGATGGAACGATACGTCATCCAGTAGACTCGGTCGTATGGGATTCTATTGATAGAAAATGGCTCGATTTTGCTTCAGATCCAAGAAATCTCAGGCTTGGACTATCATCAGATGGTTTTAATCCTTACAAAAATCTTAGTACCCAATACAGTATGTGGCCAGTCTTGTTGTGTATATGCAACCTGCCCCCCAATGTGTGCATGTCGCAAGAAAATTTGATGTTGACTTTACTTATACCTGGCAAAGATGAACCTGGAAATGACATTGATGTATATCTTGAACCACTTATTGATGACTTGAAGGAGCTTTGGTCCAATAGCGTGGAGGCATATGACGCATTCACCAAGTCTGCATTTAATCTGAAAGCTATTTTGATGTGGACAATCAAGGATTTTCCAGCTTATGGTAATTTGGCGGGTTGTACAACAAAAGGAAAGCTTGCATGTCCTGTATGTGGTCCTAATACATGTTCACGATATTTAAAGAAGTCACATAAAACTGTGTACATGTCTCACAGGCGATTTCTTCCACCTAATCACTTGTGGCGTGATAAGGCCAGGTGGTTTGACGGAAGTAAGGAAAAAGGACTCCCACCAAGACCATTGACTAACAATGAAATATTATGTGCCGTAAATGAAGTTCAAAATGTCTGGGGAAAGAGCAAGAAAAAGAAAAGAAAGAAGAACGATCCTCCAAAAATGTGGAAAAAGAAGTCAATTTTTTCCAATTGCCATATTGGAAGGTAAATTATTTTTTTACTACAATAGTCATTTTTTAATTAGTTATATTATAAGAGATTAATATTTATTACGAACTTAGTGCAATTTTTTTATTGCATCACAGGGTATGCTGTTGCGTCACAACTTGGATGTGATGCATATTGAGAAGAATGTTTGTCAAAGCTTCTTAGGAACACTATTGAATATCAAAGGACATACGAAAGATGGATTACAGTCTCGTGGAGATTTAGCAGACATGAATATTAGGTCTGACTTATATGTAGAACTAAGAGGGCAAAGATTTTTCCTTCCTCCAACACCTTACACACTATCAAAAGATGAAAAACAAATCTTTTGTAAGCGATTGTCTAATTTGAAGTTACCTGATGGTTATAGTTCAAATATTAGCAATTGTGTCAAGTTGGAAGAATGCAAGATTATTGGTCTCAAGTCCCATGATTATCATGTTTTAATGCAACAATTGTTGTCGGTTGCTTTAAAAGGACTTCTTCCAGAGGGACCAAGGAAGGCAATCTTTCGTTTGTGTTCATTTTTTAATGAACTCTGTCAAAGAGTGATTGACAAAAATAAATTGGAAGTATTAGAGGATAAAATTATGGAGACAATATGCATGTTGGAAAGGTACTTTCCTCCAGCTTTTTTTGATATCATGGTTCATCTGACAATACATTTAGGACGAGAGGCTAGATTATGCGGGCCGGTGCATTATCGATGGATGTACCCTTTTGAGAGGTATGCAATAGAACTTTGTTATAATTTTAGAATTTATAGTTTATACAATAAATTCCTAAATCAGGTCATTGACCATTTATATTTTTCTCTCCTTGTTTGAATCTCCAACAGATTTTTGAAGTATCTTAAGGGATTTGTTAGAAATCGTGCTCGACCTGAAGGATGCATAGCAGAATGCTATCTTGTGGATGAATGTGTGAGATTCTGTAGCGAATACATGCCACAAGCAGCAACTTTGGGTATAAAATTAAATCGAAATGAAGACTTTGAGGATGACGCAATTATAGAGGGGTGCCCAATTTCAAAAGGAGAAGTAATTACCTTGTCAAGTGAAATATTGAAGGCTGCTCATCTTTATGTTCTTCTAAATAGTGCAGAAGTTGAACCATATATTCCGTGAGTATACTACCAACACATTTCAATAGTAGAAGTTGCATTGAGGTTATTTAGCTATATATATATATATATTACTAACTATATAAACTTTGATGTCTGTATTAGATTACACATGGAAGATTTAAAACGTGCTGATCGGCGTTTGTTACGGGATAATACTTTGTTGCAGAAGAGACATTTAGAAACATTTATATCGTGGATGTCAGAGAAGGTCAGACACACATACACACACACACACGTATATATATAGAAGGGGCAAATTTTAATGCTAGTTATGCTTTTACAGGTTAATCTTGAAAGTCCAACGAGCATAATATCGGATACACTTAGATGGCTCGTGCAAGGGCCTAGACGTGTCGCAACATCGTACTTGGGTTATGTGATCAATGGAAAACGCTTTCATACAACAGAAATTGAGAGATCCACTCAAAATTATGGTGTTTATATAGAGGCTGAGACTATATGTAGATCCAGTGCCAGGGACACAACACAAGTTGTTGCAAATGTTTCTTACTATGGAGTTATAAGGGATATTTTGTTGTTGGACTTTAACACATTTCGAATTCCTATTTTTCGATGTGATTGGGCCAACATTGTTGGTGGTATAAAGAAAGAGGATGGATTCACCTTAGTTAATCTTCATGAAGGATCAAGTAAAATAGGAAGAGATCCATTCATTCTTGCATCACAAGCAAAGCAAGTATTTTACTCTAGAGAAAATGAAAGATCAAATTGGCATGTAGTATTAAAGGCACCACCAAGAGGCTTTCATGACTTGGCTACCTTTGATGAAAGTATTTATACGTCATATGCTCCACAAGATGTTTATGCGCTTGTGATAGACCATAGGGATGGTGATGAGCAGTACAAGAGGAGGGATTGTGAAGGTCTTCTTGTGTCACTATAGTAGATGGGGGTGTAATAGAGATACTCTTTTTGAGTAATCTGTTTTTTTTTTCTATTTTGGACAAATGTGTCATCTAACTTTTATGTTTATTTGTTAAAATTTGGATGGGAGTCAATATTTTATCTTTGCCATATGTCTGTTGATTTCCAAACTTGTGCAATGAGTTGTTAAAATTGTATGTTTATCTGTTAAAATTGATTGTGAATTGCTCTTCGTGAGATGTCAGGTGTTCTTTTTCCCTCTTGTATGCATCATTTTGTCATTGACTAAAAATTCATCTTCATTTACTTGGTTGTGTAGCATTCAAACAGCAAGTCATTCCATAACTCCGAAAAATGTCGAAAGGCTCAGACAAGCAAAAGAAGGCAACGGAGTGCAGGTTTGATTGTTCGTCTTTCCTTAGCATAAAGAGTGATTAACAAATCCCTTGTGGGATATCAGCCAATCTGAATTTCCTTAATATCTGCTGCTATCAAGCTATTGTTTTTCATTGATTTTCATGTTGTTTTTCATGTTGTTTCTCCTAAATGATGAAATCAAATTCATTATCAAGGACCATTTCTCAACTCAGTAAAACCCAAGGACCTTTTCTCAACTCAGTCCGACTGCATAAAGGTTTAAACTTTCTTGTTTACTTAAGTTTATAGATATAGTTCTCTTTTTTTTCTGTAATGCATGCATCGTCTGTCCCTATGCAATTTCTCCACTTTATGCTCTCTATCCCTCCATTCACACGAGTCCACATGTTTGCAGACAGTCGAACACATACACAATCGTACGCACAATGGATATCATTAGGTTGTTTATTTGTGAGTTTTACATGGCTCTGTTCTTCATGTATTTTGTCTGTTGAACTTAGTGGAGGGCTTAGGGCTATATCTTTTCTGATTAATTGTCTAGATTAACATTTACTATAATATGGTAGATTATTGTCTATTTGTGCCAAGTACATAATTCTATTAAATATTTCTTTCATTTTGTATGCTGTTCCTGAGTTCCTTATTTGCTTTTTGAAGTTATTATGTTGTTCCTGAGTTCCTGATTTTCAGATACTACCCAGATTATTGTCTATTTGTCTGTTGAACTTAGTGGAGGGCTTAGGGCTATATCTTTTCTGATTAATTGTCTAGATTAACATTTACTATAATATGGTAGATTATTGTCTATTTGTGCCAAGTACATAATTCTATTAAATATTTCTTTCATTTTGTATGCTGTTCCTGAGTTCTCAGAATATGATTTGTGCCAAGTACATAATTGTCTAGCTCATAACATGTTCTTCATGTATTTTGTGCCAAGTACATAATTCTTCATGTATTTTGTGCCAAGTACATAATTCTATTTTTGATTTTCAGATACTACCCAGATACTACTTCCAGGATCAAGAAATTGTGATCCCCCAAATTCATATATTCGAGAACTTTGGAGATCCGCATGATGATGAGAAGCCTCATCCTGGTTACATCCCCCTGGTTCATCCACAGAAATTGCACATGGCCTAAGTGCACCTACATAACAGTATATATAATCCATAAAATGTTTCTCCATCAGCCCATAATTTTTTGATATTTCCATTTCCTATTTACTTACAAATGATGGGTTTTGAAGCTGTGGTTACCTTTGCTGATCAACATTAGCCTAAAATGGACAAATAAGAAAAATGTGTACAGGAAATAGGAAATAGATCAATCCCAAGGTCAATCAAATCCTCACCCGATACCAACCCAAGGTACAATGTTCAAAGAGCCTATTCCTATATCTATGTTCTGATACCTCTTAGATTCCTTTACAGCTTTAAGGCAATAAAGATTGGAGAATAAGCAACAACAGTAGTAGTAGCAATAATACCTACTGCTGTGTTAGTCTAAGGTGCCAGATTAAGGTGCTGGTTTGGAAAGGATGTGGGTTCAATCCCATTATCAATCACTTACATCCCAGAATCAGAGAAGAGGTACATCTATTCACAAAGATTTCTCTGTCAACCATCCTTCCGTACACAGGTTCTGCCACAAGGAAACACTTGTGCTCTGGTATCCTCATATTCTTACTGTCGCACATTAACCCCTAGACTTCTAACATGTCCGTGCATCATCCTACTACTTACTAACTCACAGGAATTCCTCCTTGCTGCTACAAATACCCTGCCCAGGTCTGATACAGAGGCAAATTAGGATACTCTAATATCCGATTATCCTAAAGTGTCAAGTGTTTGTCCTTATGCTCAATGAGTCATGAGAGGTACCAATTCCCCTAGTACAGTAGGGTATGGGGGTGTCTCCCCCTCCTCAATAAGGTTCTGCTATTATTCTAAATGTTAAAAGATTGTAAGTATCTACTGCCTCATCCTACCGGTAGGTATACTCTTATCTATAGCAGAGGCAAACAACCAGTATGATACCTCCTAGACATCTATATAGGTCTCTGCTCTTATACCCAATCCTATTGACCATGTAGGCTGTAGGTAATGAATGCACTCCAAGGTCGCCTGTTGGTCATAACTTTGCTATGTCAACCTTTTGGTCATCTGATACTCAGGTCTGTACCCAAAATGTCACCTATCTAATATGTACCCTCATGTAGGTTCAGTCTCTTATCTATGAGGCTGCAGGTACTTCCTATAAATGTACCTAGAGTTGAAACTAGGGTACTCTGCAAGTATCCCACACCTTATAATTTATTGGTTACAAAACAGATACAAAATGTCACATATCTAATATGTACCCTCATTTTCTTTCATTTGTTGATATGTGTTCATATAACTGATGGATTCATATATAATGGCTAAATGGAATATTGCCAACTTAATAGACAAGTTGAAAAAGAAGACTCAAACATATGACCTGGAGTAACTAACAGGTTACTAACAGGTTGCTGAGAATTCAAATAGAATTTCTGTTGCAGAGGTAGGTAATGTTATACTTACAGATGACATGATGACATGATGACACTTACAGATGACATGATGTAATGTTATACTTAGTCTATTTGTTGCAGAGGTAGGTAATGTTATACTTAGTCTATTTGTTGTATAGTTGTAATGTTATACTTACAGATGACATGATGACACTTTTAGAACAAACGTTTTAATTAGCAACTCTGAATGGATTCAATATTTATACTAATTTAATTTATTTTTCTCAATTACAGAGATATGGCGAGGAAATTACCACGTGTCATTTATGATAGTCCACCTTTCTCTAGGCTACCCCATGATAGTTCTGATGAAAATACTGATTCTGCGCCAGAAGAAAATACTAGTGCTGGTGGTAAAGAAAAGAGAACCAGAGGAAAAACAAAAGTCCCTGTTATTGCAGTTGGTAAGAAGAACCGTATAATGATTGAGTGGAATGAATATGGACAACCCGTGGGAAAAAAATCAGTTGGAAAAAAAATCAGTTAGTTTCAGTACGACTGTTGGGTGTATTGTTCGAGAGAATGTTCCAATAAATATAAATACATGGCACAACGTAGATAAGAGAATCAAAGAAAAATTATGGGGTTTGACGATGGTATGTACTATATTTATGTATTTTATTTTTGTTCCTTGTAAGACATTTAGTCAAATTACTTATCCTTGATTTTACTTGTAAATGTAGCAAAAATATGTTATTGAGGATTGTTACAAGAAGTTCATCCTGCGTTTGATGGGGAAGTCGTGGCGAAATTGGAAATCCTCTCTACCTAGAAGCATAAGAACAGTTGTAGATGCTGGTGTGGATGTATCTCGGCGTATTACCTTCCTCAAACCGGAGGAACCTACAGACCGTGAGTGGGATGAATTTGTAAAGATTCGCACCTCAGATAAATTTAAGGTAAATTTCAAAACTAAGTTGTCACGTCCCGCTTCCCATATTTGAAACGGTGACGCCATAACACATCTCCAGGCTACGCGCCGAAACCGCGATTGTCGCCTGTAATCATCAGCAAGAATGGAAAAATACAAGGAGTTTACATGGTATTAAATATAGTGAAGTTATTATACAGGGAACTTTTCCAACAATGCTTTTACAAGTTTATTACAAAAGTAATTTACAAGATTACTATGATAGTGCTGGTCATAACTGTAGGTAGTCCAGACAGTTTACTCCTCGTTGTAGTGCGGCAATATTTCGGCGCGGGCGTCTTCTTCTTCACCTAGTGAACAAATACTAGGTCGTTTAGAATACGACAAGCAAGTCCTCGGCCAAGAACGGTGAAAGTTAAACAAAACAAGGAATATGTAGTTTAGAAAAAGATGAAACAGAGTATGCCAATTTGCAATGTTATACATATATATATCTGCTTTAGTAAAACATAAATGAAATCAACGTCCTACTCCATGAATGATAAGATTTCCGAGCTTCCCTTGAGCTTTTAATAGGAATTGCTTCCCTTGAGCAATTAAGGACACTGCCTACTCATAATAGGCAACGTTGTTTCTGGAGTAAGATTTGAAATTTAATGAGATGCAGTTTTGAGAACAATACTTCGAATAATCCTCTAAATATTTCCCGTGAACAATCCCGTTAACCTGGGACCAGGTTGTGATTTTCGAGCCTCCCTTAGGCTAAAGAGACATCTATTGATGTTACTGTCAAATAGATGAAATTGATTCACGAGCCTCCCTTGGGCTAGTACACCCTAGTCGCAACTAGGTGTACTGATTCACGAGATTCATGAAATACTGATCAGCTTTTGTTATTTATGTTACGGGATATTTAGGGATATTTAGTTGTTCTCCCCCTCCCAGATGCTCTTTTAGATAAAAAAATTTCTAAAAATCTCCGAAAGTCGGAAATTTGTCTATCTCCTAAATTTCTCAAAAATTTCGGCAGAGTCTCCTTTGTATTTAGGAGCCCCGAAAATTTACAAAAACATATATGACAAAAGAGAAATATGGGCTCGCCGACCCCTTCGGTGGAGCAACTCTCAACACCGGAACCACGCAAGTAATAATTGGGCTCGCCGACCCCTTCGGTGGAGCAACTCTCAACACCAGAACCACGCAGTTATAAAAGAACAGAAGGAACTTGAGACTTTTACCTGAGCAAGCAATGAATACCCTTCCTTTAGCAATTAGTCGGACCGCGGCTTGCTAATTGGATTGCAGTTTATCAAAATAAAGCCAATGTCTATCCAACTATACTAGTAAATATGCAAGACTTTATAACATATATCTATATATGTATATGTATATATATATTATGTAGATAGGATAAAGAAAATTAAATCAAAACTCTTTCATAGCCAATGTTTATCCAACTATACTAGTAAATATGCAAGACTTTATAACATATATCTATATATGTATATGTATATATATATTATGTAGATAGGATAAGGAAAATTAAATCAAACACAACTCTTCCATAGTAATAAGTGCATGAAGCAAGAAAAGGAAAAATAAATGGAAATTATTTCTAACTATGGACACACACAAGATTGAGTAAATATTTAGTGAGTAGAGAAACGCAGGGTCCTTGTACTTTTACCTTTCCGACGTGCGGTCCAGTTGTTCAGTTCCAATGTTTATGATAGACTTACCATTGGAGAGTCCCATGTTCATGTATGTTTATGTGTTCATAGAAATTCAAGTCCAAATAATTCAGTCCACAATCAGTTCCCGTGATATGTCACAAATACTAGTTCCAGTGCCAATTTTAATTCCTTCACCTATGTCTATCAAAATTGAACATTTACTAGAAATCAAAATTGCAACATTTTAAAATATCTCAAATTGGGTTAAATGTTATTAAAATTTCAGAATTTAATTAAACCATGATTAGGGATATTTCCTTAACTTTTATTCCAAACTAAAATATTATGAGATGAAGAAATTAATATGTAACATGAAATTCAGATTTTAAAGGATTAACCTATACAATTTTAAATTCCTAGTATTACCAAAACTTGACAAAATTTGTGTAATCATAACAAAATTTCAGGATCTAATATGATTTATAATAATTCCTATTAACCTAGATGGAAAAAGATTAGAGAAGAAGAAGAGGAGAGGAGGACTTGCTTTCTTACCTTAGCAAGCAAATAAGCAAGCAACAATTTATTTTGGTTACCGCAATTTGCTATATCTAAATGCTATCCAAGTTCAAGAAAACACAATTATTAGCAATGTAATGATACCCAAAATCTAACTTCCAAACGTCGTTACGTACCAAATAAATTTTTTTTATGCTTTACAATATTGTCTTGATATTTACTACATACAAAATTAAACCGAAGTATTCAATTTAACTCATACTTGCACTTCTCACATATAACAATTTTATGAAATCAAACTATAATTTCTAATGTAACCAAAATAATGATGGAAAGAAAATTTTGAAAGGAAAGTAAGGGTGAGGACTTGCCTTGGGGAAACCGATTTGGGATCGGAATTAGGGTTTTGAGCCTTCTTCCAATTTCTTCTTCGAGCTTCCTCTTCTTCCAATTTCTTCTTCGAGCTTCTCCCCCCCCCCCCCCCCCTTTTTTTGAAGACTAAGGGGTTAGGGTTTGGTGATGGTAGTGGTGATGATGGAGATGGAGATGATGGTGGAGATGGAAATGAAGATGGTGGTGTGGGAAGTGTTGATGGAGGAAGGAGAGGAGGGTGAGGAGGTGGTTGGCCGGAGAAGGGGTGGCCGACGGCAGGCGGGCGGCGGCGCAGGCGGGCGGCGACGGCGCAGGCGGGCGGCGACGGCGCAGGCGGGCGGCGGCGTAGGCAGGCGGCGGCGTAGCAACAGCAGCAGCGCAGTAACAGTGGCAGCCGTAGCAATAGAAGGGAAGGAGGAGAAGAAGAGTGAGAGAGAGATATGGAGAGAGGAAAAATCGAGAGAGAGAGAGAGGGAGTGTTCGAAAGAGAGAGAGAGAGAAGAGATGAGCTGTTGGGGGGGGGAAAGGGTTAGATATAAGAATAATAATAATAATATAATAATAATAATAATAATGATAATGATAATAAAAATAATAGTAACAATAGTAGTAATGATATGAATAAAATTCACCCTCATAATATCAATAAAATTTAATAATACCTAAATTTAAATTTCCCAAAATACAGTCAACCTAAAATAAATTAGGGATTTGACATAAGTGCATTTGAATCATATGTATTGTATTGAAGTTGTAATACAACTTATTTTGTGTAGGAAATAAGTAAAACGAAGCAGGCTGCAAGGGCAAAACAGATGATACCTTACACTCTGAGCCGTAAAGGTTATGCAAGATATGAGCATGATTGGGTACTTGTTTTTAATTTTGATATCTTTAAAATTCTCTTGCATGCAATAAACTTGCTATATTTTAATTAATGTTTTAATTTAATTTTTGTTAGAAAATTGAGAATACGGGCAAATCTATATCGAGGGTAGACTTATGGATCGAAGGACATAAGAAAAGGAAGGGAGAGAAGAGGGGAGAACCAATCAACGATGCTGCAGAGAAGGCAATTGTATGTAATTAAAACTTATTTGTCTCAAATTTGTTATTATATTGTATTTTTAATATTTTCTTAGTATGCTAATACCCTTTACTTTTTAGTTTGAAATGCAAAAATATAAAGAGCTTCAAGACAGCGAGAATTTGACCTCCATAAATGAGGATCCAGTAAGCAAGTATTTTGTCCAGAATGCTCAGGTTCTGTAAGAGGGCTTGGATTTGGAGTTACCCCATCTAGGATAGAAGCCCAATTACAAAATAAATCATGGATGCAATCTGTTATGAATGAGTTAAATGAGGTTCGCAAAACTCAATATCTTACACAAAAAGTTTTAAGAGAGCTTAGACCTGACATGGTAAGTTGTGATAATTTAATATTCAACTCTATTGTTTTTCTAAAAATTATGCAATCTTGAGGATCATAGAACTCAAGTAATGATATTATTTTACAGTTTCTAGAAGAGCCTAGTAATGAAAGAGTGTTGCCATCTCTCTCAAGCCGACAGGTATATTTTGTGGTAATTCTATTGATATTACACAATAGAATATTAAATTTACTTTTAGCTTCTTGTTTCATTGTAGTCCCAACAAGGGAGCGCGAATGCTAGTGATGATAGAAATCCTGTGGGCGCTAAATGCAAACTGTTAAATTGGACCGCCACAGGGCAGGTGGTGGCAAAGGCTGAAATTGCTTCCACAGATTCTACTTCAATGGTACATCATGTTATACTTGGGCCAGATTGCTACAAAGTTTGGGTTAAGGAAATTTTGGTTCCAAATGTTACTTTGTTCCGAGCCTCAAGAGAATTTTTTACCCTTGATGATGCTATAGGAAGTACAATTGCTTGGCCACACAAGTATATTACTATTGAAGAGATTCAGGTAATTATATTACTTAACGGGTTATAGCGTACAATGTCCAAGTTAAAACTATATGAGCTTATTTAGTTTGTCCTCTTTTTTTCTATAAGATTATGCCTGTTTCCTTTGATTGTGAATAAACCAACTGTGGTATTGTTTCTTCCTACTATACTTTACTTTGTTATCTTTTTTTCTTCATCTCATAGTAATGATTATTCATGGATTCTTAAAGCTTCATGTGTGGATTTAGCTTCTTTTAATTGCTCAATTTTTTCTTGTGTGTATGTTTAAAATAGCATGCCTTGCAAACAATTGTCCTCTTTCTTTAAGATTGGGATGTCAGTCAACCTAATAATGGTGTTCCTAGTGCAACAGATTTATTTAGAGATGGGTTATGTACATTTAATTGACAAATTAACGCAAGTTATAATCTTAATATTCTCATGACATCAACATAACCCCATGTTTTTTTATTAGGGTTTAGTTTTAGTTCGTTTGATGTTATCCAACTCTTCACAAGTTTGTATTTAGCAACCTGACACTCAAAACCTTCAAGAAATGTTAGAATCCCAGCAAGAGAATTTTAATTCACAACTATAGGCAAAATTATATCAAGCACAAAAATATAAAATACAAGGAACCTGAGCACAAATGTTAAATCATCAGAAGCAATGTAGAATATCATGTGTTATGCTTGTAAAAAGATTATTGTCATGAAAATAAATTGGCTAACTAAAAACTATAACAAATTACCAATGGTGAACATATAAAAGCATCAAATTTAAGTTACATTTAAAGAATAAACATCTACAGAAGGATTTTCACAATAACCTGCACAAAGAATGGTAACATGTCATTTCAGCCAACCTCTTCCAAAATAACAACTGCAGTGTTAGTTACCAGCACCAAAAGATTGTTTAGTACAGTTTTATACACGATCTCTTAAAAAAATTGAATCACAGGCAATTAGTCTGATCTCATGGATAAAAGGCACAACACATTGCTGACACAAAGAGCAAATTACTAAAATCCATCAATTAAAATAATTTTTGAACCTTGTCTCAGGTCAATTCTACTTGGTTTGACTTCAGTTTAGCTCTATGACTCAGCCAATACAAAATATTAAACTTAAGCAACATCAATACAGTGACCAAGGAAGCATGGACAATCCAAAATGTGGCCATGTCATGTCGGACACGTATTGGACACAATCCGAAAACTTGAAAATACATTAGGACACACCAAAAATGGTTCCATGTCCGTGTCGTCGTGTCCTCAAAGTGTCATGTAGTATCCTTGTCCTTGCAACATAGATGACCTCTGGAGGATCTAATTGTTTGACTACATATGCCTCAGAATCATTGACAAACTTTTCAATCTTTATGCCTCGTATTAATTTTAGTGCATTTATATATCTTCTGCAAGTCCATTTTTTGCAAGAATCAGCGACAAGACCAACCTCCCTAATGATGTCATGTAATATCACACTTTACTTTTTGTAAGATTTTCTAGGTGCAGAACAACCTAGAATCAGCGACAAGACCAACCTCCCTAATGGACACGAACTTTTGGAGTGTCTGCTTCCCTGTTCTATTTTGCGGCATTTGAAGCTGCTGCCCGATATAGAACACTCACCATCCAAAGGTTTTACTTTGCTTTCAATATTTGAATTGTGCAAACCTAGAAAAATGTGTCCCTTTTTCTTGTAGTGACTGGACAACAGTCAAAGACCTATACTACTATTGTGGTGGGCTGAAACAAATGGATCAAGGCTGAAATGCAGTCCACATGTTGACTGTTACCTTACTGTACAGGACTACTCTGAACACGCAGGATATCTAGGACATCCTATCCAATTGCAGTAAGCTAATAGCTGCAGGACAAACCTCTAATGAAGATTTAGACTAACTGGATAATACCATGGGTATTAGGCAGTCCCTTGGGTCATACATGTGTCCCTGCATTGCACACTCACAACCCAACATCCCTCAGTAATCTTGTAACCTTAATATTTCTAATCTTCCTGGCTTTGACCCATTCCCCACATTGGTTCTGCTTCTGTACTCAAGAATGCAGGGTTTAACACCTTGACTATGCAGGACACATTCAGGTGAATGTTGGCCATGCACTCTGATGTGCAGGGCAGCATGAAACGAAGGGCAATACCCTCTGAATCATAGGGAAGTGACTGAAAGGGAATGCCAATCAACAAGGAAACATGTCAGATGCATTATGGCTCGAATGAGGCTATACCAGGGTCTGAACCATTAGGCTATGCAGTGAACCACCTGACAATATGCAGGGCATCAAAATGCACTGGAGTGCTATGATATGAATGTGCAGTGGTATATTTGGGGATGCTGAGTTTTGTGTCCAGTGCAACCATGTGATGCAGGACAAATGAGGCTTGGATGCAAGGGACATGTGCTCAGAACAATGAACAAAGGGGTAGGTAATGTAATATCGATAGGACTGAATTAAAGGGAAATGGACATATGTGAAGATGAAGTCTGAAGCATATATATGAAGACTAACTGAATCAAGATGGAAATATATCAGATCATGCAAATGAGCTAACGACAACCTATACCAATATCCCAACTCGAGCCTTTGAATTAATCAAGGAGTTCACACTAACAATTCCTGCAAACACGAACTAACCCCCTGCTACTTCCTGGTTCATCTACAGCTATGCTTTAAATTCCCAACGAATGTGTAGATGGAATCAACAACAACACCAATAGTAGCAAAACTCACTGCCAAATAGGTCTAAGGTGCCAGGTTAAGGTTCTTGGCCAAATGATAACAGTAATAACCTCAACTTGATACAGAAAAGCACATACACTGGGATATCAGGATCCTAACATAGCTTACTGCTATGCTAACTACAGGTTGTAGCTCCCCTTATTTCTTACTGCAGAGCCCTAGTTGTTTACCCAGGAACTGTCCCACAGTCTGACACTCTGGATACCATATTATCCCAGTTCCCTCTATGTGAACTGATGGAACACACACGCACACACATATATTTGGGTAATACTCGACTGTGCCAAATCTGGTGAATGTGAACAAAACCCATTCATGGTGAATGTTATTGAGAGAAAGACATCATTACAGAACTTATACATATTATACAGGCATAAACACAATGAATGGGAGCCATCTGTGCCAAATCCCATTCCTGGGTGAATAACATGTTATGAGCTAGAGAACATGTTATTGAATGGGAGCAGGTACTCATATGTCGAGCCATCATTGTTTTTACATATTGAATGGGAGCCATCATTACAGAACATGTTATTGAATGGGAGCAGGTACTCATATGTCGAAACAATGAATGGGAGCCATCTGTGCCAAATCCCATTCCCTATAATTCACCGATAAACACAATGAATGGGAGCCATCTTTGCCTAATCCTATTCC
>JANAVB010026452.1:0-43858 GCA_029216955.1 Iris pallida
GGACCATCAATGACTTTATGGCCTATGAAATATTATCGGAATGGAGCACGGATGGCCATCTTTTATGTCCGTATTGCATAGATCGTACTAAGGATTTCCATTTGAATACGAAGCAACCGTGTTTCTTCGATTGTCATCGAAATTCCTGTGGAAGGATCATCTGTACCGAAGGAACAAAAATACTTTTCGTGCCAGCATTGTGAAGAAGGCTAATCCACCGCCAAGGTGCCAGGATACACAATATGGAAAGAGTTAAAGATTTACCAAGAACTATTGAATGCCTGCTAAGGGCTACAAGTGTGACGAATTTGGTCGTACTCATAAGTGCACGAAGAGGAGTATTTCTGGTATAAGCTATATTGGAGCACCAATCTGATCAGACATAACCTTGATGTCATGCATATCGAGAAGAATGTGTTTAACAACAAATTAATACTGTAATAGACGTAAAGCGAAAGACAATCCCAAGGCCAGGTTGGACTTGAAAGTAATATAGACGTCCTAGCTGGCAATTGATAGAGGAGGGAATGGAAAGTTGAAGTGGCCTAAGGCAATTTTCTTTCTGGAGAAGGAGGATAAAGTGAGACTTTGTAGGTAGATTCAGGGCCTAAAATTTCCAGCGGGTACGTTTCAACTTAAAAGATGGTAGACTCAAGGAGAACAAACTGACGGATATGAAGAGCCACGATTGTCACATATTCATGGAGAGGTTATTTTCGATTGCATTTCAGAAATTTCTTACCCCAATTGTTTGCGATCCATTGACAGAGCTTAGTATTCTTAAGAGATCTTTGTTCCACTAAGTTGCTCGTCGATCGTCTAGAAAAGCAAGAAACGATATTACGGTAGCACTGTACAAGCTCGAGAAGTGTTTCCTCCTTGATTCTTCAACTCCATAGAGCATCCAATTCATCTTTCTTATGAGGCATGTGTTGGTGGGCCTGTCGGTTATCGATGGATGTACTTGTTCGAATGACATCTGAATCACCTAAAAAAATATAAAAATAAGGCACGACTTGAGTTCTATTTGTGAAGCTTATATTATCGAGAAGATTACAAACTTTTGCTCGATGTATTTCAAACCTCATGTTGCTACTAATAGAACGAGAGCTCTGAGAAATGACAACGGATATCAAGAATCTAATGATGGAATATTGAAAGTATTCATACGTCCGGAAAGCCTTCGGAAAAAATAAAGAAGAAATTTTTGAATGACTAAGAGCTAAGAGCTTCGTTGTATATATTACTCAATTATGACGAGAATAAAGTAGAGAAGCTAGAGGGTAAGTATAATGATAAGCTGGTTTACGTCATCTTAATGTAATAGTATAAGCTAATATTATAGTACTAATCGTGGTTGTTTCGTTGTTTTTCAGCACATAAAATGATGAGTTGAGGTCGGTTAGACTCTATATAACAATGAAGAATTAGAACAAGAAATAAATGTCATTTTCCTTCCTGGTTGAGCGCATATGTAAGAAGCTCGATAATTACTCTTTTCTAATGCAACTGCACAATAAATAACTTACTATCGCTTCTTTGGTATTCAGGTCGATCGTCTAATTTCATCCGAGACTGAATCAATTAGAACTCTAGCCAAGGGACTAATTACTATTGTTAAAATATGACCAAGTTACTATGTGAATGAGTTTAGGTTCAAGTCGACAAATGCTCCGATCAGAGATAGCTTCCTGGATCTTAATTTTACGAAAATATTTTGTTGTGTATCAAATCTTTGAACAACAAAGACGTCGATCCAGCAATAATTTCTTTGGCATCTTACGAGAGATTGTGGAGTTGACATATAATTATGGCAGAGAACCTGCTAAGATCGTGTTTTCAAGTGTGAATGGTTCGATCCGATTAAAAATCAAGGTTGGAAATTGACAAACATGGTCTTGTGGATATAAACAAAAGCGTAGATATCAAGGCTACGAACCATTTGTCCTATCAAGTCAGGCTCAGCTCATGTACTTCATAGCTTATCTGAGACGGGAAACAACAAGGTCTGACTGGTAATATGCAAGACTAAAGCTAGAGACCTTTGACTTGACGAAAAAGTTTATCAGGATGAGCTACCCTCTTGTAACAAATATTGTAGATGTGGACTCCAAGGAAGTTACCCATTCACGACTAATTATCTAGAAGAGGTAGAATTATCCAAAAAGGAAGACAAAAATGAAGGCGAAGATGAAAGTAAGATGAGGAGGAAGAGGAGGTCACGGAAGATGAACAAGATGAATTTTCTCATGATTGAGAGAATGTACTTTTATTTTGTTATTATGTAGACTTGATTATTCTGTAGACTTAGTTATTATCTAGTATTGGTTATTATATGGACTTCGATGTTTTTGTAGAATGTACTATCTGGACTTGGATGTTTCTTGTAGAATGTTCTTTCATGTTTCTGACTATAGAATGTACTATATATATATATATATATATATATATATATATATATATATATATATATATATATATTTATTCTATTATGTTTATTTGTTATATCATCATATGTTGTTATCAAGTATGATCGGAAGATACGGATCGTTTGGCAGGTCCCACGTAGACTTGATTCTTCTTCGGACTTCCTACTGGTACTGGATCCTCGACGCCGAGTACCCCAGTGTATCGACCAAACATATCTCCGACTGCCATGACGTTACGTGGCAGCACTCCTGGGACGAGTAGTTCCAGACATGAGACTCCTCCCTCGTCTAGCATTCCTTCTTTTAAGACAACGATGGAGATTGATGGGCAGATGGAGGAGGCTGAGCCGATGCCGGATTAGTATCAGCGAGATCCTTCGTGCGTACCTTCGAAGGAGATGAGGACGAGATTTTGGGCCGACGGTACAAAGTAAGTTTTCTGGTTTATCATCATATATATCCTTTATTTCTTTATTCATCATAAATTCATTTTTTCATGAATATAATTACCTTTGTAATCGGTACAAAACGCCTGGGCCACTTTCTGAGGTACAATTATGGTGGCCCTTGGATAAACTACTATGATGTACCAGACAATGGAAAGGCCTTCTGGTTTGCGCAGTTCAAGGTAAAAGTATATTTGGTTTTAATATGAATCATCTTATCTATGCATATTATATAACTGAATAAATTACTTCTTCTAGCAAACATTTCTATCCACCGCACCGACTGAGTTGATCGAGGGATGTTTCCTGCCGTCGCCGCCAAGCTGATCTGTGAAGCTATTAATAACCAAAGGCTCGTGATCATGCCAGAAAGCCGATCCAAGGTTGGATCACCCCTGATCAGTGGACTGCGATGGATATATTCGACATGCCAAGGTACAAGAAAATGTCTGAGAAGGCCAAGACGGCTAGCAAAGCATCAAAGTAATGCGGTGGGTCGATCCCGATGATGGAACATTTTCGTCGTTTGGTATATTTTTTTTTTATTTCAGACATTATTTTAATGCAAATTCGATAATTAGTACTAAAAATAAATATTTAATTTTAGTACTAAATAATATTTTTAATAGTGAGGGGTGATGATGCCGACATGGTGACTGTCTTCCTGCCACCCATCGGAAGGACGGGAAGTTTATTAACGAGAGGGCCCAGCAGACCGATGTAAGTATTATAATACTTTGTGTTAATTTTAATACTTTGTGTTAATTTTTACAACTTAGAAAATATGCATAAATATTCATGTAGTTAGTAATAATAGTACATTGAACATTCAATTATAGAGTATCCATACTTTTCTAGACCACGTATCTTAAGCTTCGCGAGCGGGCGGCTGCTAGTGCACCTACAGCGTGAGAGGCTGGTACTCTCCTCGCACACCGCTCCAGCTGCGGAGCAGATCTATGGCAACCCGCTGCTGGTGGTCTCCATAGGGTACGTACTACGTACGGGATCCTATGGCACCTTAGTTGCGACACAGTCCTCTACGCCTCCGCTGCAAGTGTGCGTTGCCCACAGCACTCGTAGGAGTCTGCCCGAGTCCAGGAGATCGTTGACCGTCAGATTGAGTCTCCCCGTAATGAGATGCTGCAACGGATCCGGGAGCGGCCCAAGTCTCAGCAGCATACTGACGATGCCACGCTTATCGCACGATTAGATACGCTAGAGCGCACCATCATAAAGCTCATGGATATGACTGAGAGTGAGCGTGGCGTTACTGATCTTAGAGCGTCATACAGCGTAGTACGATGGACCTGTCGGCATCACAGCTTTCCATGGGCGAGAGACTAACATTGATGCAGTATTCGATGGTTGATAACATAACAGTTGTTATCTACTATGAATTCATAAAACCAGCAACTAGCACGTTGGAGCATACGTCCTCCGGGTGCACCTTCATCGTCATCGACCTCCACCAACGTCACAGCCTTCTTTATCGATATTGAATCCATCGACGTCACACCCTTCATCGTATGTCGGTATCAATTTTTCCGGAGCAGTATGAGTTTCTTATCCCTGATGCACGGCGTGGCCCCTCCTCCTCCAGATCCGCAGTAGTCCTAGTTAGACAGTTTGTTGATTGTTTATGTGTGCAATATTTGTTTTGTGTAACCCATGATATTAGGGTTTGAATATTAACATTTGTTGAGGCTTTGAGACTTTATTAGTTGCTTGTGTATAACTTATCTGCGTTGATATTTATTTATTGCACTGATCTTTATAAACAATTTTCTTCGGACTAGATTTATAATTCTAATATGCCATTTTCTTCATATTTATTTTATTATTCGTTCTAAATGTATGTGAATTTACCAGTTTTGAGTGTTCCATCGAAGGGGTCGCGAACCCAGAAAATTCAAAAGGGGTTACTCTGGGTCTATTCACATTAATTTTTAATTATTAACTGCAGGCATACCACACTAGCAGAATATGTCATTCGGTTTTTCTATTTTTTTATTTCTTTTTTTGCAAAATTAGCGACATTTAGCGACTGTTACCGACGTTTAGCGACGCGAAAGTAGTCGCTATGCTTCGATGACTCCTGCAGGTTACCGACGCTTAGCGACTAATCTGGCATCGCTAAGCGTCGGTAAGTCGCTAACACGCTGAATCACCGACGGTCAGCGTTATATAAAGCATTCGTTAAACGTTTAGACGTTGCCAAATGTCCCAATTCCTACAACTTCTACCGACGATTAGCGACTTCTCCTGCGTCGCTACATTTTTGACAAAAGTCGATAAACGTCACAAATTTAGCGACGTGTGAACGTCCATAAGAAACGCTGCCGCAACGTTTTCGCTGTCATCGACTTGAATTAACGCGACAAACCAAAAACATCGCTGAAAGTTTTTAGCGACGTTTTCTAACATTTTTAGCGACGTCTTAGGGCGTCGCTAATATGTGATATTCTGGTAGTGTTAGTGCTATCATAAGTGAAACAGTTGTTTTTAACAAAGTTAACTCCATTGCCATTATCTTCCAAGAAGATTGTGCTCCATATTTGTAACAATAACATTTTTAATGCAAGGGTAAGGAGGTGAGTCGATATTACCATGTCCGATGATACAACCACTTAAGTTATTTTCGAAGGATACTGTCATTCCTTCTTCATCGATATCGTTCCAAAAAGTGAAGCATCTTCGGTCATATGTCGTGAGCAATCGCTATTGTGGATCTACTTGCTTCTAGCATGCTATGGAGGGTTCACCTACACACAAGTTGAAGATGAAGACTTTGTTATCCAGAAATGTTTGGGTCCTTGACTGTTAGTTTTAGGAACCCATTTTAGCATTCTCATGTCAACATACTTTCTCATTTGACAGTAATGAGATGTATGTCCAAGTAAACCATAATAGTGGCACATGATAGATGTTATAGGTTTAGGAGAAGATGAGTGTTTTTTGAGTACGATGAGTTTCTAGCATGATTGTCATGGTGATGATAGTAAAAGCATGATATGATATGTTCGTGTTTTTCTTTACAGAGGTCCTCTTTGTGTGTGCATTTGTTGGGGATATGACTAATGTGGTGTATTCATGTGAGTGCGACTCTTGTAGCTAGTGTTGTCATGTGTGGTTTGTGTCTTTGATTATGACATCGTATATTTGTGTAGGCCATATCTCTATCATCTTTGTTTCTTGGTTTTTGCAAGAGACCATTGTATTTAATAAAAGTTGCATATTCTCTTTGGTTTGCAACAAGTGTCTTGTTCTTAGCAATGTCAACATTCTTTTTCTTTATAACGTCTAGAGCTTCTTGGAGATTTAGTCGAAGAAACTCAATCTCATCAGTGTCAAGTAGGAATTTTTCTTTTATATCAAAAAGATATTAGAAAGTCTTTCTATTTCTGCTTGAGTATCAATCTCTTTGAGATATTTTCTATGTCTTACTACTACTCCTCGAGAAAGGTTTTCATAGCTATAATCTTAGGACTCGTCAGCGAGGTAGTCCACAAGGTGAGCCCTAACCCTAGCTTGATTTGTTGCTATTTTATGTGTGATATATTTGAAATTGTTGTGACGACAACTAGAGATGGATCTCCAATTAAGTTTACCATACCTTGTTTAGTATGAAGTATTTGAAATTATTTTTTGGAACTTCAAATTAGAGTATGAACTACATATTCTATTCCTTATATTTTCCTCTTAGTACTGAAACTTATCAGTTTCTTAGAATTTAATGTTGTTTCTTTAACTTAAGTTTCAGTCACTCATTTATGGAAGAACAGGATGGGAAGATGAAATTGCTAACATAGCTAAAAGCATTGTGAATGAACAAAATCCAATATAGTAAGTACTCTTATCCTTGTATAAGTCTTGTGCTAAATGTTTGTGGAACCGTCTATATCTATGGTGGGCAGTGAAAAATTGTTGCCAAGATTGCTTATGTTTTCTTTTCATTGACTCAAGGGAAGAATCAAGAAATTGATGGTGGTTTTCTTTTAAAGGTTATAGTCATCCGTGGCAAGCATCACTCCTCTCTGGTATGGGTGGTGGTGAGCGCATGTCCTCTCTACTCTGATTTGATGATAATCTAGTAATAGTTTATAACACACATTGCAATAATAAAAGAGGTGAGGACAAGAAGGACCAAGCCATTGTGAGTCCGGTGAAACCACCACCAGCTCATAGCACATAATAATCATAGGCTTTCCTAATCCAAGATTGGTCTGGTTTTTCTACGTCCTTCCAGGAAGTTCTTCAAGAAACGTGTCGTCGCCAATAAATCTGTCCCCTCCGCGGAGGCGGCAATATACACTCCTTCCACTCCATCCCTAAGAGCGTTCGCCAGTTTGCTCCTCCTCGAGGGTACAACCCATCAGGTCCCACTGATACCCAATTCCTTCTTTCAGAGGCCTTAGCTAAATTTCTCCTATACATCCACAAATTGTGAGGCTGATGGTGTTCTACATGATCATGTGGAGGAAGCCAAGAGCCATCGTTGCTACCGTACTCTCCAGTACCCGAACTTTGTGAGTTTGATTGACTGACACACCTTCAGTCATCTCTATCGGTTCATTCTCTTTCTATTATATGTTACTTTTAACTTCGTTACATCGGGTTATGTTTCGAGTAAGTGGTTGGTTGTAGCCTATATTGCACGAATAATCTCGAGGCAATCTGATCATCCATCATATCCAACGGTGTTGATAAAACCCAAATTTTAGACTCTTCTCGCGACCATATATTAGGTGGTATACTTTTGTACATTGAAACTCCCATATTAGGTTCTGACTGCTAAGTGAATACTGGACGGAATATATTGAGAGGTATACTGTCTAGTATGCTGCCAAAAAGTAAAAAAAAAAAATTCATGAGTAGATTCTAACTGCTTAGCGGTATACTAGCTATATATTGGACGGTATACTACCTAATATACTTGCAACACTGATACGTTCATGGCAGTCCACTAATACTGGTTCAGATCAAACCCCCTTTGCCGCCAACGACTTCCAGAGTGTCTTCGACACACAGATAGTACTCGCACTTCGGAATATTCTCCACATAGATTGCGACCTCACTAACACCAACACTTAGAAATATTTGCTTCACAAGTTAATGTTCAACTCAATCTCACTCTTTTTTTTCCTCGACCCCATTAGAAATGAGATACATGAGACTCACAAACTAACATTGGATCCATATATAAGAGATGGGCGAAAAATCACTGCTAGATTCGAGCATGGGCCTAGTGTTCCCCATCACAACTTTTGCAAATTCCGACCCATTATAAAGGGACAGGGGAGAGAGAAGGAAAAGGTGAGACAGCGTTGGAATTATTTGATCACTAGGTGATCAGAAGGCTTCGTTGGTTTCCTCGTGGGCGTGTGAGAAAAGAGGTGGTGATAGCTCATGAACGTCAGAGACGTAGATTCTCCCTCTCTGCCAACAGCAAATTTGACCTGCATTTGGCAACGGTTAATAGTATGAGGGAATCAATGCTTGCTGCAGATCAATTCTCATGGTGATGGGCATGAAAGCAGCAAAGTTTTCGATATGGGCAATCATCAAACCTTATATGGAGAGGGGATGGGCCATGCTTATGATCTTATGCGTGCGTGGAGACCAACGTACTCGCCAGCTATGGAGTGTTTTGTGTTGTTCGTCAAGCTTTCTTTGTTTCTACGCAATATGCCTGAAAGAACTTTAATGCAAGCTGGTCATGCCGATATCTAGTTCTACAATTCTGTTAGCTTCAGGAAAGCGTCATGAAGCAGCATATAATTGCATTTGTCGACTCGATTGCTAGATTGGTCCCAAAGAATTGTCCTTTATATAGTAGTGTTAAAGTCTTTGCCACTTACGCTTGAAAGTCCAGGTTTGGTTAAGTTTTGGAAGGTTGAGAATGGATTTTAGATTTCTATCTATGTTTAGTATATTTAGGATTGGAAATTGAGAGGGGAGGGGAGGAAGAGGGATAGGAGAAGCTTCGTATTTTCATTGTTGTGGCAGTAAAACCCAAGGACTCTCTAGGAATAGTTTTGGTTTCCTGGAAATATTATTTGGATGGTAAAACCCTCCTTTTTATTTTTCAAATTCCAAGTTCTATCCAAACATATAGATTTAGACAATACAAACATTATGAAATTAATGAAAGGGTATTTATGAAAAACTAAAGAAATTAAGATTCAAATTCATATATGAACCAAATAAGTGAATGGAAATATTGAATTTTTCGGGCTATATATTCATACCTAACTAAGTATGGGTATAGAAATATTGAATTCATTTTCATAGAAAAGAAACGAAAAGTAGATTCCTAGGAATACAAAATATTCATCCAAACGCCATGAAGGTTTAGATAATTAGGGAAGTTTGGATGAAACTTTTGTATTCCTAGGAATCAACTTTCAATTCCTTTCCCACGGAAAGGAATTCAACATTGCTATATCCATGTTTGGTTATGATGGAAATATGTAGCCCGAAAAATTCAAGAATATTTCCATTCACTTATTTGGTTTATATAGAAATAGAAATCTACCGAACTCGTGTGGCTCTTGTGGCTATCGATAAATGTATAAGACCTGGTTAGTTGGCGGAAGATCAATGGATCGAGTGACATGGGCGTAATATTTCTTCCATTTATAATAATGGTGGAAGTGGGCCAAACGACATGCAATGCAACGTGCACAAATTCCCGTGCGTCGAGCATCCCAAAAAATAGTAATATGAACCTTAATTTGTTTAGTTTTTCATAAATACCCTTTCGTTAATTTGATAATGTTCATATTATTTGGATGAATGTTTTATATTCCTAGGAATACAATCCTTTTCCATGGAAAAGGAATCCAATATTTTTATTTCCATGTTTTTTAGGTTGGAAATATGTAGTCCGAAAAATTAATTTACTATTCCCATATTAGGATGAGCTACAGGAATAGAAAATTTCATTATTTTAGTTTTCCATAAATCTTTTCATTAATTCAATATTACATAAATTGAGATGTCATCGACGGTATCACCATCAAAATAAATTACTTCCTATATATGTTGGAAACTAAAGCTCTCCACTTCCAATTCTTGATCCTACATTTCAAACATGGTTCCTATGTATGTTGGAAACTAAAGCTCTCCACTTCCAATTCTCGATCCTACATTTATCAAACATGGTTAAGGAATCCAAATCCTATTCTCAAGTCTGTAAAACTTGAACCAAGCACTGCCTTAGGAGGGAAAGGATTATATATAGTCTTACTATAACACAACCTTTTTTTTCAAAGATATACTTTGGACATACAGTTGGAATAATGCCACGTTATAATTATTTAAACCTCTTAATGAGCACCAAAAAAAGATTAGAACTGGATTCATCTAATATCATGTTAATTTGTCACTAAGGCTGTGTTTGATTGGGGTTTTTTTCCACGGAAGATATTTCCATCACAAATTTTCCACCAATTGTAGTGTTTGATAGCTTATATTTTCTATGGAATTATTTTCCAAAAAACTATCATTTTCCATATTTTCATCTATAATGGTGGAAAATGAAACTTGTCCAACCCATAGGAAAATATCATTTTCCATGGAAAATAACTATTTACCATGGAAGATAATGACAATCAAACACTCAAATTAAGTTTTCCATGGAAAATTTTAAATTCCATGGAATTTTTTTCCTAGGAAAATAATTCCATGGAATTAATTTCTTTTTCATATCTTTTCCACCTTGCAATCAAGCGCACCCTAAATAAAAAAAATGTAGAGTTGTAGCGAAATAGCTTAGGACTATATAAATATATTCTAAGGCCATCTCTAACCATACTCCTCAAATAGCTAATCAAGAGGATTTCCTCAAAAATCATCTCCAACCATGTCTCAAATTGATTGAATTTCTTCAAAAGTTTTGAGACAAGGGCATTGGATCCTCAAATTTGAGGAAGAGGGAGAAAATTATCAAATTTGACGATCCAACATTTATGACTATTTTACCCTTCAATTTGTAACTAATAATTAATATATCCTACATATGTTAAACAGTAAACTTAATTAACTTATCATATTTTTTAATTTATAGTTTAAATAATATAATAATTATACCACTAAATGTTCTTGTTGAGATCTTTCAATAAAATCTAATATTGAATATATTTGTTATTAGTATTATTTTTTAATTAATTTATTTGATTAATAAAATAATATTTAAATAATTTGGCATAAGATAATAGAATAATATCAAACTTTCTATAATTAAAATACATTGACTTAAAACAATATAAACAAGTACAGTAAATTTAAAACAGCATCACCAACAACAATATTGGAATTAAAAGTCCAAATGTCATAACAACAATGAAATTTAAAAAGCTTAAAGCATTACAACAACATTAAAATTAAAATAGAGATACAACCCACATTAATCTAGTGATATAAACAACAAGACATTAATCATTAGAATTTACATGTCGTTCCACATGCTCAATTAATGCATTTCGAAGAGCAATGTGAGCCTCTTTATTCGTTATTTAACTATGACGGACAAGAAACTGTTAAAATCATACCGACGCATTTGCAACCATCTCAATGTCAGGGACTGGGGTTCTAGGTTAACATCTTCAATGTTTACTTCTGCATCAAGTTTATTTTTGATTGTCATATTGTGCATTATGAAATGAGTGGTGGTATGCAACATTTTTACTGGAAAAAAAAGGTTAGTGGGTTAGAATTGTATAAATATTATAAAATTAATACTAATAATATTAAATAATATAAACAATATAAAATATATAATATTATCTCGGTAAATAATATTAACAATATAATATTAATGTATATGATTATATTAAATAACTATGAATGTAGAAATAAATAATGGTTGTTTATTATTTGATGATTGATGGGTTGAAGATGTAAAATTTTGATGATAGCATAATATAAAAATATTCGCTTGAGTCCTCAAATTGAGAAAAAAAAAAATTAGCATGTGTTGGAGATGGCCTTACAGTGAATTTGACTTTGAGCCAACTTATTAATATGAGTTTGTACTTACATCCCACTTTTTAACTTTATTAAACTTAAATTTTTATTTTTTACGAAAAAAATTTACCTTGTCACAAAAAATACTTGTTTTGTTATGAAAAATATTTTCGTGACAAAAAATTGTAATGTAAGTCTACAAAAATTAAAATGTGAAATATAAGTACAAATTTATATTAATAACCGGAATAAAAGTCAAAATTCTTTTTTTTAATGATGATGAGGTACCCTGTAGGATTCCTAGGGCAACAATCGTCATCATTTTGTAAATTCAAATTAAAATGATAACAAATACCAACCGACGTGGTTGGTTCGATGGGGGTGGTTTTCAAAGAATGGTCGTCTAATGGAAGATATGAAGGAGCATTTGAAGTTCTTGATTTGGGGAAGTTCTGTACAGTTCTGGTTGGCAATAGCTAGAGAAGATCATGTTTCAAGGGGAGACAGGCGGTAGATCTGGAGGAAACTCGATAATGGTAGTAAGTGCTAGAAAGGAATCTATATTAGTGCTAGGGAGAAATAATAATAATAATAATAATAATAATAATAATAATGTCACTGTACAAATTTTTAAAAATTTTAACAAGAGTTTTGGGTTATATTTTCATATTATAACAATTCGTCCATGCACGCCGAACGTCCATTTTGTGCATAATTCATGTTGAGCTTGGGAGAAAGTATAAAAATAATATAAACAATAATCATGTTACTGTACCAAATTTTAAAATTTTGATAAGAGTTGATGGTTATATTATCACAATCATGGTTTATATATTCGTCGTTATATATTCATATTATCACAATTCGTAATTGCACGGCGAACATCCATTTTGTGCATAATTCATGTTGTAATATAAATATTTTTTATAATATTTTAAAATGTGGGTGAGAGGATTCAAACCATGTTAAAGCCCCATATTCTTGTACCAAAACTCTAGAAGAGTTGTAAAAGTAATTGAGGATATGTATTTATTCTAGCAAGCCCATGCACGATCAAAGGCCCAATTTTGGACGTATAACTGGTTTTACGTGGCGATATAATGTGCTTTCTTTCAAAATTAACTTAAAAGATGTACCTGAAGATTCGAATATAGGTTGTCCTAATACATGTTGAAGTTTGTGATGGTACATATAAAATTATAGAAGTGTGAAAAAAAAAATTAAGGGTTAAATATTTATATTATTTCAATAATAACTTATAAGGTCTCTAGAAAGTGGTCTAGCTAGTTGGTAAATTAGTGACGGTGTATAGCAAGAGATCATTGTCTCCAGCCAGGCCTTGTTGGATATATTTGTCTTTTTCTTGGATAATCAGTAAAGAAAATAAAAATTAAATTAAATTACCAACCTCCGAGAAAGTCGCGCACGAAGCACTTCCCTAAGAAAGATTCGGGCCTAGTGCAGACTTGTTCTGTATGTTCCTAATGGTTAAACCCCCGCTCTACCTATATCTCTTTGTCGCATACAACTCAGAAAGAGGGACCCTGACTTAGCTCTGTCCCGAGCAATGATGAAGAACAGAAGTGGTTCAGAAAGTGTAATGCCCGTGGTTCGTATTACGTATTCTGTATACGTGTACGTATCTCAGACCCGTATTTCGACTTGTCCTAGTTAGATAGTCTTGGGTTCTTGTATTGGCTCGGTTTGGCCTGGCTTGGTTCGGGTTGGACTTGGATTGGTTTGGCTTGGTTTGGGCTAGCATGAACCCCTACCTACCACCACTACCATTTATTAACCCCAACTTCCTTCTCTCTCCTCATTACTTTTCTTCTTCCTCCATTAACTCTTCACCTACCAGGAAAAGGTCTAGACAAGTGCATCTTACTTCATGGAGGAACCCAAATTTTATTGTTCCATCCTCTTCTTTGCAGCATTCTAACACTCTTTAGTACTTGGCATTTTCAATTCCATGGCTAGATTCTTGTAGATCTAATTATTTTATTTTTTGGATTTCTTGGGTTTTGATCTATGTAGCATTTTTATTTCCATGTTTTGATGGTTCCATGTTGTAGAGTATTTCGTTCTACCCCATTTTGACCTATAGAAGTTCGGATTTGGGCTCCGGATGATGGAGTTATGGAGCTTGAGAACTTGGCTTTCATGGTGTTCTTCTTCTCGAAATTTTGGAGAAGATGGACTGTGGTTGACTTGACCGCATGAATATTTCATGCGGCAAGTGATCCCCCTAGCCGCATGAATTATGCTGACCGCATGAACCCTTTAACCACATGGCAGCACTTGACCGCATGAACCTTCATGCGGCGAGTCTTCCAGCCGCATAAGACTTAGGCATGGCGCAGCCGCATATGCTCGTGATCATTGAGCCGCATGAGATCCTTGCACTTCTGGCCGCATAACTGAGTCTCATCCCAGCCGCATGAGACCCTGAACCACCTAGCCGCATGCGCCCCCCTTGCTCAGGCAGCCGCATGTGCGCCCACCATATCGAGCCGCATGGATATTTGCTCTGCGAGCCGCATGAACTCGGGCTCGTCCAGCCGCATGAGAACCCTTCCCCCGCTAGCCGTATGGACCTCCATCTCAACCCAGCGCATATACTCCGCTCCCCATCAGCCGCATGCGCCTGACCCTATTCAGCCGCATGGACCGTTCCCTTCTCAGCTGCATGAGATCATTTCTGGCCGCATAGGCTGAGTCGCATGGTTCTCCGATAGCCCTGTGTACTGTTATTTTATTATTATTTACCCATGACTTGTAACCCCTACTGTATATTTTTACGTCCATTTTATATCCTTACGCCTTTTGTCATGAACTTGATAATCCCGAATTTATTTATTATGTTGGAATGATAATTGAACATGGCATAATAGTGGCCCGCCGTGGTGCACTCCTGACTTGATAACTTGACCTGATAACTTGACCTACTACACATGACACGACAGTGATCCGTAGTGGTGCACTCCTGATAAGTACCATGACAATGCTTGATAGTGGCCCGTCGTGGCGCATTCTTGATAAGTAATAATGATAATAATTGGCTTGGACACCGTGGTTGTTTGCATTGATTGTGCTTGTATAAACTACGAGTCCTGGGTATCTTGTATCATGTCTAGGGCATGATCCCTGAGTACCACGGTCGGGGATTCATACTGAATCTGGCTAGGTTAATGACTAGATTGATCAAATAGCTCATGGAGAATTTCCCAGTTACCTGTTGCCCCTTTGGTCCCGGTCTTATATATATATATACATGGGATTTGTTGCTATCCGTCGAGATGAGCGCACTTCCAGCCCGCCGTCGAGTGTGGTACCTGAGGACACATGTATCTTACTATAGTGTGTCTGCTATATCATGCTATCTTTTCTTTTTCTTGCTGGGATCACTCAGGTAGTAACAAACATGTAACCGGACTTGGAATTCTTATTGCATCTTGCTAGTAACTAGGCCCGTGATAACCCTAGTTAGTTAAAATATCAAGCCGTACTTATTGTTTGGCCGTAAATGTTGGATGGAGTTCAATCAGTCTAGTCTCGTCTTGATCTTTTACAAGATTGCTACCTGACCAGATTTCTTATATTTATCTTGCCGATAGATGGTGGGAGAAACCAAGTTCTGTTCAGACGAAGGGTTACAACCCCGGTCCTTGTTTGGTTTACGGGTTGTAACCTAGTTATCTGAATAGTCCCATGGTTATCTCATCGTATATCATCCTGTCATGCTTTTCCATATGTTCTGTCTTTTATTGATTCTGTACAAGATTGTCTTTTATATTCACCTGTCATGCTTTTTCTTAAATTACTGTCTCTTATTAGGTAATTATATTCTCGTGCCAATTTGCTGGTTTTAGTTCCTAAAGTGAAGCCTCCTTTGTGGCACTTGCTCTTTCTGGGATCTGACCCAGCTGGTTTTGTATGGCCAGATACCGGAGCAGCAGCTAAGGATCTACCTGCTTTCCAACCCGATGGTGACCGCCAGGCGTAACCAGGGCAACGAGTGGGTTTCTTTTGGCTCTCCCACTCTACTGTAAAATTATTCTTTTGAGGCGTTTAGCCACCGAGCAAGTGTTAGCTCGTGCACATTTTACTTACGGTCTGCCAACGGGCTGTAATCATGATTGGCAACTCGAGGTTGATCATGTATGACTTAATTCTTGCTAGTCCTTATATTTTGTACGACTAGCTTCATGATCATCTGGATATGTAATGTTTGGGACGCCTTACAATTGTATATTTGGTGGTCTGATATCTTGTAACTATTATTAGTTGGTTGAGATTGAGACAATAGGATAATTTATGACCTTAAGAGACCGATGGATTGTAGTAAAACCCTCACATATCTAGACAGCCGTGACCGTATGGTGAGATGGATTCCATTTCATTATACGTAGCTGGCTATGTCTGCCCCGCTCTCCAGTATTCTGGTTCTGGGGTGTGACAGAAAGACAAGAATTGGAAAGAAATTTTACGTAGATTTTTTCTTTGTGTCGAGAAGGGAAAGGACCTCAATATAATAAGCAATTCTCAGTCATCTCCAACGGATAGGAGAATAAAAGCCAATTAACCCAAACGTTACAGAGGAGAATAAAGGCCTATAAACTCAGAGGAAAATTATAAAAACGTCAGAATAAATGAAATTAAATTTAAAAAATTAATGAGCCAAATGTTCAGAATTTATAAGAATAAAAACGATCATGAGCAGCAAATTTTTTTTCAAGGTCTCAGTCCGAACTCGAAGAAGGAATCCAATCAATATTCGGCTCCGCAGTTGTGGGCACGTCCCGTACCTGTACCCATACTGATCTAGGCAGCGACGGCGCGCACGTGTGGCCCATAGAACTGCCCCAAAAGACTTCATTGGAATAAAGGGAGTAAAGGGATATAAGCACTATTCGCACAAATGTCCAGCCAATGTGGGACTATTTGAAAATTAGGGTTTTAGTTATTGCAAAGGAATGAATAACAGCAGTACCAACAGCCCAATCACATAAGTGATGGTGCTCAAAAAATTCATATCGAACTAAACACCTTGTAGCGTTTACTTACCCTACTTATCAAGTACATCATAATGTTTTTGCAAAAGCACAATTACTCTTAAGCTTAAGCTTATAGGTGGTTGCTACTTTTGATTCATGCACATAAGACAAGCATCCTAACAACCTATTATGCATGTCAAGATATGCACGAAGGCTGGACGGCATCGGCTGTCGTAGGCGTCGTGAAGACGTCGTGGACGCCTTTGACGTCGTGGGCGAAGCGAGGCGTCGAATTGTCGGCATCGAAAGACGTCGGCCATCCCGTGAGGGCCTGGAGCGTTCGGAGTGCGCAAGCCGTATATGTAAGGCGACGATAAAAAAGTCAGTGCGGACGAGATCCGCACGAAGAGTCCAAAACGACATGACGACTGGCTAAAAAATTGTGTGTGGGGGATATACGGTTTAACTGAACTCGCACGTGCTGGTATTTGAAAAAAATAAAAAAATATATGCATCAAGAATGATGGTTGTAAGTAGCACCTTCTTCCATGCACGTCATTTGAACCATGATCTGAAGGATTAACTTGACGAACAATCTAAATACACTTTGGGACCAAGATTCAACATGCTAACCTTATTACGTGATTACGTATTACACTTTAGGGCCAAGATCCAGCAATCATACATTTACGTCAATAAGTCATTGTATGATTATTTAAGATATAGCAATCTCGAGGTGCATGGTGGATGTATCGATGATAGTGAAAATATTTGTGGTCATCCACCTTGTCTACCTCGTCAGGATGCCTGGGAGAAAAAAGTTGGAGCTTTTCACCCTCGAAGAGTACATTGAGTAATTGCAATGCGTCCTCATCCTTGAAACAATAGTTCCCCTTTCGTATAGGGGTCTATCAGACATCTAAGTAGGAGCCGTACCCAGATTGAGGCTTGCAGTCATGACCTGCTTTGCATTGGACTTACATTCATTGTTGTTGCAAGCCCCGACAGATCTTTTGCCTTTTTCATTAGGAAAGCTCATTTCCAATAAATGAACCTCCTTGGCTTTCCTTTCAGCATCATTGACATTAACGATAAATGTAGCCCAGTCTCCCAGACTGGAGAAACTAGTCCAGAGTTTAATCATAGGAACAAGCCTTTTCAACAAGTGTCCATCAAGACTGACTCGGGAACGCCTGACAGTAATCTTAGTGTAGCTTGCCAGAGCCGTTCTATGTAATTTCGAGCAGATTCCTTGTCCTTCTAAATAGTGTCTAGTAGAGTGGACATTGTCATGTCCATTTTCGGTTCGTAAAATCGGGACAGGAATAGGTGTGAAGATCGTCGAAGGTCGATACAAAATTTTATAGTAGACTGTAGAACCACTCGTAGGCCCTTCAAGGCACCGACAAACATATTCGCAAGGATAGCATCATCTTTTGGTAGATGCCTCATCATGGTTTCGAAGTGATTCAGATGTTGACGGGGAGACCCTCTTCTATCGAAGGGAATAATGGACAGATACTTGTATTTAAGAGGATAAACCACCTTATTCCATTCAATAAGAAAAGGTTGACTAAGTCCCAGCTTTCGTCGTAATTCTTGATTATCTTTAGCATCAGCTCTTGCTCGAAGATCTCGGATGGCTTCGAGAACTTCTTTCGACGTTGTTGGCATAGATGCTTGTGGCAAGGTATGGTTACGGATCGCGGCGGTAGCACCACATGATGACTTATAAGCGGATGATTAGGGGCGTTGGATTCCCCGTTATTTCCCTGGTTCGGGAGCTTGAACCTACAGTTGTAACAAATTTTGGGCCACTTTTAGGTCGACGATGGTCTTCGTCAGGAATGCCAAACTGGCATTCATAGTCTGCATCATTTCTTCGAGCATTTCGAAGCGTAGGGTGTCATGAGATCTCTTTTCATCACTCGTCATGTGTGAAGACATAATACAGTATAGGCTGATTGCTCGCTTTTTGTCCTTGACTCCCGTGCTTCACTGTCGACGGTGTAAGCGATCATCTGGGAGTAGTCACAAAAATTGACATTCCAACTGTCTTCGATCCCCGAGGCTTCGAAAGGACACTAGGATAAATACCCATTGCTCCTTCCCCTTCAGTTCTATGGGAATCACTGTCCCATTGAAATATAGGATTCTGGTGCAGTACCGGGAGTTGGCTTCCCCTGTGTCTTGGGTGTGACGAAGGTTGGTAACCCCAACTAGGTCAGTATCAGGTACGGGACACTGACTACCCCTAACTTTCAGGACTTCGGGCAAGAGCTTGGATTTGGAACGAGTGCTCTGGAACACCCCGATATTGGGCATAGCCAACCGACTGCCCTTGAGTCGGTTCTTCGGCGTACTGACCGAAGGATTGGAGTTCCTTTTGTCCAGAGGGAAACTCCTTGTGGCATATATGGCATGAGGCGAAGAGTGGCTCCTCTTCGTCGTCTTATTGTATCATTTCCTCAAGACACTGTCGACTGGATGTTGTGGACTGTAACTGTTGGAATATAGAGTTTCACTTTGGGACTGCTGCTGGCTTTGCATAGCAGCAATTGATGGTTATACTAGCGCATATATGCCCAACCAGGGGTGTTTCGTGCGTAGTATCTGCAGTTTTTTCTTTCAAGTTTTGTTTTTGATTATTCACATGACACAGATCTTGAGAATGAAGATTCACTTTTCTACCCTCTTCAAGCTCCCGGGTAGACCGGGTGTTGTGGCATGTAAGTGGAAGTATATCTGAACCTAGACTTTTGAGATTGGTTCAAAACTAGCACAAAGGCACATGGGAAGGACCTATAAAGTTTTCCATCGGGCGCACGTGTCACGGTCAGAAGCACGAGTCTCTTGCCACTTATTGGTACAGTATTTGTGGCACACATAGCAAGTGTAGCTCACGCCGACATAGGCCTGCAATATGCAGAGCCTTTTTCTTGAGCTCCTTCCCTTGCTTGGGCTCGTGGTCACCCAAACGGTCCAAGGCTTTGACTTTGCCTTGGTCGAATCGTTTACACTCCTATTAGCAGGTGCATGCTCCCTTCGCAGCACTTCCTTCTGTGAATGAGCATTATACTTTCCCGAGCTACACACCTGAGAAGGAACAGAGAGTGATGCCGCCTGTGTGCCAGATAAGAGTTGCATTGGAGTGTGTAGCACTTCTTCAACAGGTTGTGAGTAGGCTATACGAGCCTTAGGCACCCACATCTTCCTCATTTTCTTAGGCTTTGACAGCCTATGAGAAGGACCTGTACTGTCCCCAGAAAGCATCTCCTCAAAGGCTAATTGGTTGAACTTAACGACCAACGTCTTTGTATTGGTTCCGAGCATGGTCATGTCAGATTGCATCATAGCTTTATCGTTGGAGGAGAAACTAGACCCTGTCAGAGTCGCTATTTTGTTAGCCATCTCTTCCTGGTGCTTGAAAGAGAGTTTCGAAGGTTGCAAACAAGAATGCAAAAAGGAATTCTCTCTGGAATGCTTCCAATTACACTTTATTTTTTATCTGGATTGTGACGATGGAGGGTTGATTCTTTACTTTGTTGATGATCTAACGGTGAGGGAGGACTATCGGACTTAACTTCACTGTCTAAGAGGAGCAGCAAGAATTCTCTCTAAAATGCTCAGGAACTCTTGAGGAAATGGGGGGAACCGGAGGGTTTGAATGGAGAAGAACTCCTTTTTACAGCTGAAGGGAAGAGTAGCACACGCGCTTGTTAGTAGCAGGCACGTGTATCTCTGACTACCACATGGCGCTTTAAACAGGATTCAGTTGCAACTACGTGCACACTTCACTGATGTTGGATTTTAGCTGATTACCATGTGTAATATTGTTGAGTTTTGTTGGAGAAGATCTTTAAACTACTCAGAACCCGTACCTTGGTGTGACTAGGTCTTCGATAAGTGGCATGCGCCTAGTTCTTCTACAGCTAACAAGACACCCGTGCCTAGGACTTCACTATCCTTAGTGGCATGTGTTCAAGGAGAAAGAGAACTATAAGCGCGGGGTAGAAGCACACGCGCTCAGGGGAGAGTCTGGTGGCACGTGCCTGAGTTAAATAGGAAATACGTGCCTATTTGTACGATTTTTAAGGCGAATGAACTTCGAATTCTGTGTTCATTCTTTGCACGAGAATCAAAGCATCGAGTCAAAGTCTCGAGAGGATCTCAACTCATTAAATGCAGCCCCGGAGAGAGAAACTATGAGGCATAGGGGGAGATGTAAAGGATGTGGGTACACCTGTATAGGTAACATGCGAATAGCGACAGGGACGGGGCTTCAGCGAGGCATGAGTAGCATAAGTAATCATGACTCTTTGGTTTTGCCTTGGCCATCTTTCAGCATGGAAATCTAAGCGCCTCGGCCCAAAGTTCGAAGATAGGGCTTGGGTAGCGTAACGCCTACGTGAGACATTAGCGGCATGGTGCTCGAATGAGGCGTGGACAGCACAACGCCTAGATTAGGCCTAAATGAGGCATAGGTTCTTGAAGTAAGTTTAGCTTTCGTTGAGGTGCTACGTGTCACGACCCGCACCCACTGTGAGGTTACGAGTGCGTAACAACACCCAGCCTACGCCGCAGTGTCGACGGTAGAACGCTGTTCTAGGTCACTATCTAACCATCAACTCATGCAGTATATAATGTACTCATCATGATCAACTCCGAACGGAGGACAAGTATAAGATATTGTAACTCAATCACAGTCTAAGCACGATAAGATAACACAGAAGGAAATATAAAGACAACAACTATAATAATAACAAAATCTCAACAATCTCGAATACTACACAAGTCTCAAATCAAATACAACAAGTTCAACATGAAAAACTGATGCAAGTCTACTAAACTAATCCCTCACACCTGAGTGTCGGGGCCAAATGTCACGACCCGCACCCTTTTTTTTAAACGGATACGAGACGTGTCCAAGCCAGCCTACACCGCAGTGTCGGCGGTAGAACGCTGTCACGGCCATGAAGATCAAATCACAAATAATACAATGCTCATTCACATAAACTAATTTAACTTACAATGATCACAAGTTTTACATTTGTAGAAGAATATAAACTTGTACAATTCAATGAATGACTACAACTCAACTATCTAGCTAGTCTCTAAGCTCATGTCTGCAAGTATCCCCGTATCTCCCATGCTAAGTGAATCTACGGCTAACCTGAAAATGTTGGTTTCCAGTCAGGAATGGAACGAGCAAAATCCACTGAATACAATTTCAATAAAGAAAATGACTATAAAACAAAGGTTAGACATCAATCATGAGTTTTGAAAATAAACAGTAAAGCCGTAAGAATAGACAGAAAATCAATAGTAGATAAATAGACACATATACTTTTCCCACTGTTAGAAGTACCTTTGATATGTGATCGGTCTCGGGACAATTATGCGACACGGTCTACACGGTCTAAAGTTACACGGTCTACAGTTACACGGTCTACAATTACACGGTCTACAGTTACACGGTCTACAATTACACGATCTACAGTTACACGGTCTACAGAAAATATTGCAATAAAGAAACATTGTCTACAGAATAATAATCACAAACTACACAGATTAAATGCAATAAATAAATCACTGTCTACACGGTCTACTTTGCAATAAGTAAATCACTGTCTACACTGTCTACAAAAAATAAATGCAACACGGTCTACACGGTCTACAAGAAATAAATACAACACGGTCTACACGGTCTACACGGTCTAAGGTCAGATCACACATCCTTGGTACTTCTCATTCCGACACAACAATTTATAATAGAAAATAATCATAACTAATGACTAATCAACGAAATATAGTAAAGATTAATATCGAAATGCAGACAATAAACTGTACTCGCCTATGGTCCTCTGTTGGTGAAACCGACAATCTGAACTACTCAATGTGCCACAATAGTCAAAACCGTACAACAGTCCCCGGATACTGAAATAGACAATACCAATGATCTCAAAATAGTCAAATTAGCTAGGATTGCCTGTCCTTAAGTCCAATTCTGGACACAGGGGCAAAACGGTAATTTCGGGCCAAAACGGTATCCGCCGTTGGACCCGCTTTGCACCGAAAAATGTGCCAGAGTCAATGGTCTCTAAAGTCATCAAACTACATGTCTACGGATCCAGTTTTCCGATATGAACCCAACCGTATGTCCAGAGTTGGATTCCGGCGGGCTGTGCACAAAATCGTCCGTTGAGTCGGACCGGGGGGCCCGCGATACAGCAATTTTATCAACTGTCTCAGAATCGGACCAAACTTGGCATACAGGACCAGAAAATCGATACGGTCCTGCTGGTGTAAGTTTCATCTCGATCTGACGAGCGTGTACAAAGTAATTGAGAAATTTGCACAGAGGCCGATACAGGGAATTTTGACGGATACGCATCAAATTCGTCGCGCACACGCGACCGATTTGAATTCCGTCGAAGCTCACACGACCACAAAGCCGTTACGCAGCTTTCGATGCTTACGGTGTGTGACCACGTCGTCCGGATTGGCGTGACGCACGTCGTGTGGAGCGATTTTGTGATTTTCTAATATTTTTAAACGGGGTTTTCCCGAACTTTGAAGATAATTTAACAACAGTATAGTGGATGAAAAATAAATCTATAAACAGGGTTTCCATCTCGTATATGTTGTCAATAATTTCCTTCAAATACATTTTCGAAATCGTTCATGGTCTGGATGAAAACTGACCGTAAAGAAGGGTCGTTGGACTGGTTTTGTACTCTGTTTTGGGCAGAGTTTGATCGACTTCGTGTCGATTTCCAACTCGATTACAGTTCGATTTAAATCTAACCCAGTACATGAATATAAAGAGGTATAGGTTAGCTTCATACCCGAAGAATCCGTTCAAGGAACGGACGAGTGTGGAGGGAGAACTCCGGCCACGAAGTCGGCTTCGCGGCTGAGTGCCGCTGCATCTCCCTCGCGCGTGCGCTGGTTGCGTGCGCCTGGCCGGCCGTGTTGGCCGCGTGCGGCAGCGCTGGGCGCGCGCGCGGCACCTGGAGGTGGGGGCGGCGCGCATGGGTGGTGGCGGAAATCGGAATCGGGGTTAGGGTTTTGTCGCGCTCTCTCTCTCTCGCGTTCTTCTCGTACATATATGTATGTACAAGTTCTGTTCTCCGAACAGAGAGGGGCTCAGTTTGCTTTACTTAGGGTGGGGCCTGTTTGGGCTAGGCGAGAGTTGGCCTGGCTCTTCTTTTGTTATTTCTTTTTATTAATAATATATGTATATATATCTATACATGTATATTTATCTAAGTACATGTGTATATGTATACACACACACACACCATATATATACGTATATTTAAATATACCTATATATGTACACATACCCTTTTCTATATATATATATATATCTATATATACATATACATTCCTATATATATATATATATATATATATATATAATAGATATATATATATATATCTATATATATATATATATATATATATATATATATATATATATATATATACACACATAATTCCTATATATTTATACACATATGAATTTCTATATATATATTTATACACATAAACATATATATGTAATATATTATATATAAATACCTATACACAATATAGCATATATATTTATATATACATACATTCCCCTATAACAATTAATAATATACCTCCCATATATTCACCTACACAAAATATATGTCCCAATATTTTCCTATATATGTATATATATCAATAAAATGTTATATTCCTCTTCCGACTATATATATATGTTTACACAAAATATATACGTACCCATATATTCGTATATATACTATATAGTAATCTCCACAAAGCTAAATAATTTCAATAATATTTAATTAATAAATTAAAGAAAGTATTTCTAAATTTTCGGGAAGGGGAGCTACAATCTACCACCTTAAAATAATTTCGTCCTCGAAATTTAAGGGAAGAGTCCATCCTCTTTGACAGAATGCGGTTTCCATTGGTTATCATCTATTCTCGCGGTCATTTTATACTACAAATCCTCGAAATTTAATTTGTAACTATTCTTAAAATTTAAAAAGGAAATCTACCATTACCTTAATCCCCTCGAATTTTTAATTCCTCCAAAAACAGTTTATATCCTCCTCATTGCCATTTAGTAACTACAAAACCCTGAGAACTTCTACCCACCTTTGGTTACTACTCCCTCGATTCTTATGTCACTAAAACTTAAAATCATCCAACTACTTGCTAAAATTTCTACCAATAGATATCTACTGCTTTGGCCACTAATCCTCTCCTATCTATCAAACCACCCAAAATCTAACATGCAACAAATTTACACAAGTAGCTAAGAAATATTGGTAAGTTCTAATAAGCGTGACCTTCGTCGCTCCAAAATAGGGAAGACATGAAGGTAAGGAAGAACAATCGAAATTAAAAATGAAGTCTCAAGAGCAGTAGATAGTATTCAAGGATACAGATAGAAAAAAAAAAAGTCTATGAGCCATTGACCAATTTTACTAGATTGGGCTACTCTAGTCCAGTTACTTGCTAAGTCTAAGAATCCTTCATTCTTGTAGGAGCTTGCAATCCGACAATACAGAAGTTCCGTTCTCGAAATTCTAAACAGTTTCCATAATAGAACGGAATCTGGGAAATCAAGATTGTGATCTTTTCCATGGTATTTAAACACACGAGCAAGGGATATAAATGTAATACAAGATCGTATCGCAACTTCCAAGTAGATGGAATATGGGTTACGAACGACTTCACTTTCTAAGAAGGGGAGACAACAAAATGGTTATAGGGACCTATTTCAAACAGTTCAATTTTTTTTTACCAACTATGGGGGTTTGTCTGGAGGGGTTTTACTGGCCTTAATGGGCTTCCCAATTGGACATCAGTCTTCGGTTGGATGAACCTCGGACTTCAATCTATATTGACTGGACAAGATCCAAATGATAAAACAATTTTTACTAGGCTAGGGTAACCTAGAATAGAGTTCAACCCAAGTGGTTGAGCTAGTTGCCAGTCGGTTTGGTTAAATAGGTTCTGTAAGCCGTGAAGATGCGCCTTCCGTGACTTTTGTGTTTAAGTAGCACGAGAAGACACAGTTGAATGGCATACTATTGACATGTGCGTAGTGGGCTTCGAGTAGATCACGACCAATATTGGGTCGAGAGGTTCGAGATAAGGTTGAGTTTCTAATTGTGGTCGGGAAGTTTACCAGTATTATGGTAAGGGTTATAGCTAGTCCTTTTTACCTGAAAGTCGTACCCTAAAAATAGAGTACCAGAGGACGTGTTTGAGTGGGACATGATATACCTAGATGAAGGTGGACTCGTCTAGATCTTGTATATGAAATTTGCTGGAATGTAACAACTGGTCTCGTGCTCCGATTGTTAGTGACACGGCCGGGGACACAAAATGATCTAACTGGAATGTGGGAGTCTATAGGGCACCAACTATCATTCTAATAAAATTTATTCCAAGCAATCGGTGATCTTCGTATATCCCAAAACTTTAGGAGGCTTACAGTCTACCCACCTTAAAATAGGACATGGTCTTAGGAATAATGAGGTTAGAAGAATTCCAAGGTCCGGGTATTGTACCTCGATTCTCGGTAATAAAGAACAAGGTACGATGTAATGGAATATGGTAGATGTAAGTCAAGTCAAGGGTCGTTCCTTAATAAATGGGAAACGAGTGTGTACAATGATACATAGTCGATAAAATAGAAGGATCCACTCGACCATGGTGTACAAGAGTTTTGATAGGGTAACCAACTCTAAGGCACATTACATGAAAAGATTTCTAGCAATTGAGTCTTGAATTTCTATTTGTGTCGAACCTGCCAGACTATTGTCACAAGGATTCTAGTTAAGGCAAGCTTCAAACAAATGATTAGGGGCTCACGACATTTGGTCTGTGGAGAATAGGTAGTCTCATAGGTTGGCATTTTGACTAAGGGTAAAACTCTACTCATTCTCATATTCAGATGGCTAGAAGGTCCCATTAGTAGTTTGGGGTCGAGAGGAGAACGAGTAACTCAGTCGTAGGACTAGCCGATGGTAGCTACACTTGTGTATACCACTATCATAGCCATGGGGATACTCTGTATCTCTCTACCATCAGAGAGCTTTCGTCTTTCCAAATCGGTGAAAGACAAAAACAATAAAGAGTTCAAATAGAGATGTTACTGAATACAATTTCGTGATTCAAGGACGAACATATAAATCAAGAGGAATTGTCAAAGCAGTCGCGGATGAGATCCTGGAGACATCTATATCTCAATCCACGTAGGATAATTAAATGAAAAGCGAACCAATTGCATCATGGTTGATCAGACCGTAATACAATGATTCTGATTAGACAATATGTTAGCAGGCGTCCCCAATCAACATATGTCTTGAATCAAGCTCGATAAAAGAGTAAGCTTGCAAAAACTAGGCTGTAATAGCAGTATTGGTCAAGATGGTCAAAATACAAGTATGCGAGATTTTTGAAAAGAAGACAAGTGGTTCGAGTTTTGAGAGAATCAAAAACCTTACCGGGTGCCCTTGCTTATACAATCTTTCTAAAATCTTCCTGTCCATAAGGTCTTGGTCAACTAATGGGTTATGACCTCTAACTTCTGTACTCTAGGTAAACCTATTACTGTCAATCAATTCCTCGTCAATAAGTCACAAGGACTACAGAATGCTAGGTCGAGAGACATGCTACCCAACTTACAAAACTTCCACTAATATCGTCTTTGGATCTTATAGGACATGCATGGCATTGCCCTATCCTCTATGGTATCCCAAACTTGTAATCATGTTTGAAGTCATCCTATCGCGGATTATGCCTCGCTCGTAAAATCGGGCTGTGGTAACCCTTGGTTTCGTAACTCAACATGATACAAAATTGAACACTTCTTAACTCTATCCAATATTGGCTCAAGGGTACCTACGATCAAGAGAGGGCCATTAGCCATAGTTTTTGCAATGTCCCATCACCTATATTTTTTTTCAAACTAATTTAACCTCTAGGGGTTGTGTCTCGCCAGTGCGCTGCTGGCTGCAGTGTATCCATAGTCTCCAAAGTTCAATTAAATGTCGACAGTGCGCTACTGTCCTGCCATTATAAGTTAACTAATATTCCTTTAACTATATATGTAAAAACTCATGAGCTTTTAGAGGTTCAAACAAGTCGACTATGAGATAAAGCGTAGGTATCTATCAGTCACAACCCTTAAAATAAAAGGTGAACAGGGAGGAAATAACTGAAGACAAAGAAATACAACATTCTAACTATTCTATGTGTATTCAAGCCTTTGAGGAAAAACTTGAATCGAAACTAACTCGAGGTTCGTATATGGATAACCCAATCTGAAATAATAATTCCTGGGCAAAATAGAAACTAAATAGGCAATTTGGACTAAATATGAGGATGATATCTAAAGAGGCAACGAGAAGGAATTGAATAATTCATCTACGTGAGGTCATCAATTCCAGGAAGCTCTGCCTCTCCAAGTGAATAATCTATCCACATTGGACCATATCTTCCAATCAAGAGGTAATAGTGTACCTATGGGGATTTGACAAACTATCAAAATTAATAACTCTCATCCTAAATTGCATGGCCTAGACTACCCATCGGCAAATTTGTATAAGGGACTCTAGTCCTAGTCATTCTCTTAAATTAAATTAATTTCTAATTCGTGAATGAGCATTTCTAGTCGCAGGCTCGCAATAGTACAACTAACTTAAGTACTATCACGAGTTTGCGTGATTTGCGAAGACAGACCTGTATGGGCCACCACAAAAACTTGTCACGACCCGCACCCTTTTTTTTTAAACGGATACGAGACGTGTCCAACCCAGCCTACGCCGCAGTGTCGGCGGTAGAACGCTGTCACGGCCATGAAGATCAAATCACAAATAATACAATGCTCATTCACAGAAACTAATTTAACTTACAATGATCACAAGTTTACATTTGTAGAAGAATATAAACTTGTACAATTCAATGAATGACTACAACTCAACTATCTAGCTAGTCTCTAAGCTCATGTCTGCAAGTATCCCCGTATCTCCCATGCTAAGTGAATCCACGGCTAACCTGAAAATGTTGGTTTCCAGTCAGGAATGGAACGAGCACAATCCACTGAATGCAATTTCAATAAAGAAAATGACTATAAAACAAAGGTTAGACATCAATCATGAGTTTTGAAAATAAACAGTAAAACCGTAAGAATAGACAAAAATCAATAGTAGATAAATAGACACATATACTTTCCCCACTGTTAGAAGTACCTTTGATATGTGATCGGTCTTGGGACAATTATGCGACACGGTCTACACGGTCTAAAGTTATACGGTCTACAGTTACACGGTCTACAATTACACGGTCTACAGTTACACGGTCTACAATTACACGGTCTACAGTTACACGGTCTACAGAAAATATTGCAATAAAGAAACATTGTCTACAGAATAATAACAAACTACACAGATTAAATGCAATAAATAAATCACTGTCTACACGGTCTACTTTGCAATAAGTAAATCACTGTCTACACGGTCTACAAGAAATAAATGCAACACGGTCTACACGGTCTACAAAAAATAAATACAACATGGTCTACACGGTCTACAAGAAATAAATGCAACACGGTCTACACGGTCTACAAGAAATAAATGCAACACGATCTATACGGTCTACACGGTCTAAGGTCAGATCACATCCTTGGTACTTCTCATTCCCGACTCAACAATTTATAATAGAAAATAATCACATAACTAATGACTAATCAATGAAATATAGTAAAGATCAATATCGAAATGCAGACAATAAACTGTACACGCCTGTGGTCCTCTGCTGGTGAAACCGACAATCTGAACTACTCACTGTGCCACAATAGTCAAAACCCATACAACAGTCTCCGGATGCTGAAATAGACAATACCAATGATCTCAGAATAGTCAAATTAGCTAGGATTTCCTGTTCTTAAGTCCAATTCTGGACACAGGGGCAAAACGGTAATTTCGGGCCAAAACGGTGTCCGCCGTTGGACCCACTTTGCACCGAAAAATGTGCCAGAGTCAATGGTCTCTAAAGTCGTCAAACTACATGTCTACGGATTCAGTTTTCTGATACGAACCCAACCGTATGTCCAGAGTTGGATTTCGGCGGGCCGTGCACAAAATCGCCCGTTGAGTCGGACCGGAGGGCCCGCGATACGACGATTTTATCAACTGTCTCAGAATCGGACCAAACTTCGCATACAGGACCAGAAAAGCGATATGGTCCTGCTGGCGCAAGTTTCGTCTCGATCTGACGAGCGTGCACAAAGTAATTGAGAAATTTACACAGAGGCCGATACGGGGAATTTCGACGGATACGCATCAAATTCGTCGCGCACACGCGACCGATTTGAATTCCGTCGAAGCCCACACGACCACAAAGCCGTTACGTAGCTTTCGATGCTTACGGTGCACGACCACGTCGTCCGGATTGGCGTGACGCACGTCGTGTGGAGCGATTTTGTGATTATCTAATATTTTTAAACGGGGTTTTTCCCGAACTTTGAAGATAATTTAACTGCAGTATAGTTGATGAAAAATAAATCTATAAACAGGGTTTCCATCTCGTATATGTTGTCAATAATTTCCTTCAAACACATTTTCGAAATCGTTCTTGGTCTGGATGAAAACTGACCGTAAAGAAGGGTCGTTGGACTGGTTTTGTACTCTGTTTGGGCAGAGTTTTGATCGACTTCGTGTCGATTTCCAACTAGATTACAGTTCGATTTAAATCTAACCCAGTACATGAATATGAAGAGGTATAGGTTAGCTTCATATCCGAAGAATCCGTTCGAGGAACGGACGAGTGTGGAGGGAGAACTCCGGCCACGAAGTCGGCTTCACGGCTGAGTGCTGCTGCATCTCCTCGCGGCGCGCTGGTTGCGCGCGCCTCGCCGGCCGTGTTGGCCGCGTGCGGCGGCGCTGGGCGCGCGCGCGGCGCCAGGGGGTGGCGGCGCGCAGGTGGGTGGTGGCGGAAATCGGAATCGGGGTTAGGGCTTTGTCGCGCTCCTCTCTCTCTCTCACGTTCTTCTCGTACATATATGTATGTACAAGTTCTGTTCTCCCGAACAGAGAGGGGCTCGGTTTGCTTTACTTAGGGTGGGGCCTGTTTGGGCTGGGCCGAGAGTTGGCCTGGCTCTTCTTTTGTTCATTTTTTTATTATATAATATATGTATAGATATCTATACATGTATATATCTAAGTACATGTGTATATGTATACACACACACCATATATATACGTATATTACATATACCTATATATGTACACATACCCTTTCTATATTATATTCTATATATATACATATACATTCCTATATATATATATATAATATATAATATATATATTATATATCTATTATATATATATATATATATATATATATATATATATATACACAAAAATATATATATATATATATATATATATATATATATATATATATATATATATTATATTATATATATAGATATATATATATATATATAATATATATATATATACACACACACACACATAAATTCCTATATATTTATACACATATGAATTTCTATATAATATTTATACACATAAACATATATATGTAATAATATTTATATATAAATACCTATACACAATATAGCATATATATTATATATACATACATTCCCCTATAACAATTAATAATATACCTCCCATTATATATTCCTACACAAAATATATGTCCCCTATTTTCCTATAATATATATATATATATATATATATATATATATATATATATATATATTTATATATATATATATATATATCAATAAAATGTTATATTCCTCTTCCGACTATATATATGTTTACACAAAATATATACGTACCCATATATTCGTATATATACCTATATATAGTAATCTCCACAAAGCTAAATAATTTCAATTATTTAATTAATAAATTAAAGAAATTATTTCTAAATTTTCGGGAAGGGGAGCTACACCAAAAGTAGCCATTCCGTCTCTGGGTCCATAATATGTAGGGCAAGTGCCCTCTGGGCAATCATTTGTAAAATTTCAACAGGTCCAGTCAGGACAAGAACGAGCACATCTCATCTAGAAAACCCAAATAAATGACAGAGAACTATAAAGCAGTTATAGACAGTTGTATTGAAAAATATGGCAGTTATATTCAGGTGATGGTATAGAGAGACAGATAAGGTATAAGGAAAGTAAGTAACTAAAACAAGAGAAGAATCATGGCAATAAAGAATATAAATAGAAACTAGCTGAACTAGAGTAACATGGTATAAGTCCAGACAGTAAATATAAACAAATGTAAAACCCAAGTAAGTCCAGACAACATAAATCTGATACCAGGTGATTCCGGTACAAGATGAATCCAGTATAAGATGATTCCAGTCAGTGATCACGGATTCCAGGGTGAGTCCAGACTATACTCTAATAGTGTGTTTTAAAATACCGAGATCGACATGTAAACTGCTATAGGTAATCCGGCACATCACACACCTGGCCGGGTGTGAGATGACTATCATTCCAGTTGATTCCAGCATGAGGGTGATTCCAGAATTGGGGTATGTCTACATGTCTTACTCTAGTATTTCGCCTCCCAGCAAGTGAATCCAAAAATCCGACACAAGATTCGAGATGAGTCCAGCCAAACATGATGATACCAGCAAGTGATTCCAGGGTGATTCCAGTAGGTGATGCCAGTAATAGAAGCCAGACATGATGATACCAGTAATAGAGGCCACACAATATGGTATGTGTTTTGCATATATGAATCCAGAATATCCATACGTGTTGTACAGAGAATCACATACAACTAACTAGAACTGAAGTACAGTAATTGACAAATAAATGAGAGAACTATCAGAGAATGTACTCGCCTGATACTCTGAAAAGAGTAGTGTAATATCAGATGTCTGTACCGGAGTCACAATGTCCTAAATAGAGCAGTACAGGTTATAATATGTTTAAAATAAGGTAAATGATGTTTACAATGTAATCTACATGATTTCTAGGTCAATCTAGGTCAAAGTCAATCTTGGTCAACTCTGGGTCAAACCAAGTCAATATCCAGCTAAATTGTCAAACCTTGGTCAACTAGTACCAAACAGTCAAACTAGGTCAACTCGTAGTCTAGTTAGGTCAACAAGGTTAAATTAGTCTAGGTTGGTCTAACCTAGGCTGAACAAGTCAATCTAGGTCTCTAACCAAAATACCATACAAGCCATACTAGTCTAGTACCATAGCCTAAACTATACCTCACATATAACAAAACCATATGCATATATTATACAATCAATACATGTCACATTCACATTTATATAGATATATATACATGTAAATATACATATAGGGTAGCTATATAGGTATAGGTACTAGATTAACATATACATATATACATGGATATAGATAAGGTATCACAATACTAAGTAATCCTAATCCAAGCATTCATGTAAATATACACTATATTATAGAGAGGTGAAAGAGGGAAGAGTGAAAGTACATGTATACATGCATATCATAGTGTGTGTGTGTGTACACATAATGGTGTAAGGGGGGTGCATATGCATGTAAGTGTAGTGTGTAATAGAGCATAGGCATGTGGTTATCCCCATTCTCAGATTCAGTAACTGAGAACAGGTGTCCTGTGTGTGTGTGTATACATTACATAGGGTCTCAAGTTTAGATTCAATATAACAACCAATATGTGTGAAAACATAGAAATCAATGTGGGGAATAGTGTGTACATATGTGTATAGGTTAGCAATGTATTCATTCCAGATTTTGTGTGTGTGGATGGGACTTCATGGACCAAATTGGTTCTCAGGTTCCAGTTTTACAAACAGTGTGAGTGAGTGTCTATAGAGCATCATCCAACAGGTGTGTTGGTTACAAACATAGCTTAGTATAGTGTTCAGATTTAGGAAACAAGCCATGTACCATTGGTGTGTGGGTGGCTTAGTGTAGTATTCAGATTATAGATAGTGCCATGTGTGTGAGATAATGTAAACAGTGAGCAATGTGACAGTTTAGCTAACAGGGAATATAAAACCTGTGTACAAATCTCAGGAAGACAATTAACAAAAGACAATGTGCATACATTAGTGTAACAGTGAATAGTATACAGGATTTAGTGTGTGTTTACAGGAATTTCAGTAAGCAAATGACAGTTAGTGTGTGTGTATGGAAACTTAAATCAGTGTACATATGTATCATGGTGAGGAACAATGTAACCCCAATAATCTGAATTCCCAAGTTCAACTCAGATTTTGTGTGAAAATCAGTGTCCTGTGTGTGTGGGTATATAATTATGTCCATGTGACAGGAGTTCAATAGATAGGGGAAATGTGTGAATAGGTGTGTGGTGTGTGTGCAAACATAATAGGAATGGTGTCTCAGGAAAATAGTGCACTGACAGTTTGGTTGACAGTGTAACAGTTTACACATTAAGTTCCAAACACCAAATTCGAAATCCCATCATCCGAATTCCAACACAATCATGAACTCAACATGATAATCATCTATCACATATAGGTGAACTAATCCTAATCATTAAACCTCAAATAAGTTAGATAGGTAACTAATCTCAAAAAACCAAATCAGTGAAGTGTGTATCAGAAAAAAATAAAAACCCAAATCGAATACCAAATCATAGTAAAATGCCAAATAAATGGCTGATAAATGTGTGTGAACATAATATGGTGTTATACAGGTTGTCTCGTGTCCAAAAGTTGACAGATGTGTCCAAAAGCAGAAAACCTAAGTATTAGAAAAGTAGTGCACCCAGGCTCGTGCGTGCGTATTGAGCCTTCATGTTCTCGACACAGAGCTCGAGGTGGGTCGACCTCATGCATATGGGTTCTTCCATAGTAGGGCTAGGATTCTCATACCCTGACCATGGTCGAACCTATGTTGTGTCCAAGTGCCAGTCGCGTGTCAGAGCCGACTGATCGATTGGGGCTGTGCAGTGCACCATCGTACGAGTCAATTTTCTTCGTGCACACTAAACGAGAACCCCTGAAATTTTTTGGGAGTGACGTCATTGGTTACCCTCACGTCTCCACAAAATTTTGTGATGTCTCGTGCCGTGTCGTGTTCGCTAGGACACTCGAACAGCAGGGGACTGCACGAGGTCTGTGCACGGTGTCGTGCGTGAGGTGCGTGTCCGATTTGGACAAGAAAATTCCACAGAATCGTGCTCAGTCTTCAACATATTTAATCTACACATTAAGAGCTTCAAAAGCATGTAATTAGTTTGGAAAATACGAAAATTATTTCTATGTGGCATTTCAACAAATACTTGTACATACACATAGACACGTGCCCGATACGGACACCAAACGGACACGGTTTCCTACCAAACTTGAGGGACAGCTAGGAAACACCTAGATCTAGCTCTAAATGCAAAGAAAACTGAATATTAGAACAATTAGAGGTGTTTTACCTATTGGTGCAATAGCAAGAAAAGCTCCAAATGGAAGGAATCCAAATAGCAACTCCTAAGCTCCAAATTACACAAAAACTGAGATAAATCTCCACAAACAGTAAATAAACAATAATTAGATCCTAATGCAAAAGACTAGAGTCAAAAAGAATTTGAAATGAATTTATTAGGAATTTAGGAAGGTGGGGAATTTCCTTTTCTTCTAAAAACTAGGTCAAGCACAAAAGAGGCAAGACAAGTGAAGGAGGCATTAATTAGGGGGGGAAACCCTAGGTTGGCTGGCCACTAGTAGGTTGGTTGGGGTTTGGGCTCAAGTCATGGGCCATGGGCTTAATTCACAAGTCATGGAATTAAAATCATAAGTCATGAAATCAATGCACCTATTCTATTCCTCCTATTTGAAAACTAGATTCTAATGGCTCGAATAAGGTTAACTTAAGTTAGACTAGGGTCACACCATTGTCTACCAAGTCACCATAACTAGGGCTAGTTTCTAGGCTAGTCTACTAAATCATAACTAGTAAAAGTCAAAATCAACAACCATCAATCCAATAATTAATCAACAATTCTAATAAGTCAAAATGACCAAATATCCCTAGGCTAAAGATGATAATTAAAAATCCCAATCACATGGTTAGGCTCTAGGTCAGACAGTCTCTCAGGTTACACTAGCAAAGCATCAAAATCACAAGCCATGACTTAAAATAGTTTTAAATTGATTTAAAAATTATCAAAAATCATATCATGATTTAAATAGCAATAAAAATGATTATAAATGCAAAATTTCAAAAATACCCTATTTCAAAACTGTGTGTTACACACATGGCTACTGGCGTTGTTATACCATTGGGACTTTTCCCATATAGGACTTCAGGGTAATACAATAACTTCAAAGTTGGTAGCTAGCCTCTAAGAATGCCTCACAAATACCCATGCTCTCATAGCACGCCAATGTTTCCTCCTAGGCTGAATCGATCCCAGCGCCCCGGACACCATTCGAGAAAACTTATTTCTATCCTTATGCATAATTTTCCATTATCATGTGGTGAATGGTTCAACTCGATAAGTATAAAGTATACGGTAATATTGAAAGTAAAGAGACAACATGTTAATTTCTCAATATTTCATATTCAACATCTCAGGCATCAATTCATTCATTCCCACATTTATTGCAATATTTTACTATTCATAGGGATAACATTCATTTTAATTATCATAGGATCATGTGGCATTTCATTCATTCATCGGTGTTAACAACATAGTCAATTCATTCAATGTTTATTACACTAACTTCTTCATGGTATTGACTTGGCATTATAAGCATCATGTTATCGATCATCGGATGTAGCAAGGCAACAAGAAATTTATTTAGTTGGCCAGAAGGAGTAGCGGAGAAGGGACAAAGCACCACAGAGAATTCACATTCACCAATTAGAGAATTGTCGAGAGAAAGAGGAACACTTATGCGATTAGCCTTCAGTCACGCGTCCGCCTGCAAAGGCTCCAAAAGTTTGGTTAATACTCTGTCTCGTTTATGTTCTTTTCTATCAGAATTCTCAAGATGAATGCAATAAAAATCGATAAAAATGGGCAATAATCAAATTATCGAACCATTCAAAAAAGCATCCATCAAAACCAAGCAAGAAAAGCAGCAAAACATCTAGATAAAACTCTTGGACTCATTTCAAGAGAAATCGATCCATTAGTTGGAAAGGTTCTTATGTACTCGTCCGTGATCAATTCAACGTCGACGGTAAGTTGCCCAATGCTCGATTCTGACTGAGTTAGTCAAGCCATAAGCTTTACATAGTGGACCGCTAGGAACGGGGCACTACTGTAAATGAAGTTGCTGGAAAACATTGGATCTTATTTACAGCCTAAAATTCATGCCATGAATACTAAACTTACTTTTATGGCTCGAAGTGAGGGCCATTAAAGTATTCAATTTCTTCAATATATGGCACATATAGCAAGTCGTAAGTACCTAAAATGAAAATTTAAAATCTCATATTAAGGCCCAAAAACACAGGCCATAATGCGATGTGTTTATGACTCAAAATAATGGGTCGTTAAAAGGTTGACAAGTTTCATTTTGTGGCTCGCAATGTGTGTCGGGATTATGTTTTTTAAATTAAATGCAAATTTGAATAGCTGTAAATAGAAATTAATCAACTAAAATCTATATGAGTATAATCTGGTTCTCATAGTATTTCCAACAGAAATCAAACTAATTATACATCTATTGAGAGTATTTTCTTCCAACAAGTATAAGACAATTTGGACTAAATCCACAAACATTAATAAGATGACACAATATGATAGAAATTTAACATAAAGCAAAAGTGTTTAAACAAGATTTCCAATAGCAAAGTCATTTTCTTACTACAAGACTGAAAGTTACTTTCTCACTACAGTTGGACACTTCAAGAGCTTCGATTTCCAAGTCTTTTTTCTCACAACTCATTTTCTAGAAGCACAGCTTCCCCTCTTCTTTAAGCTTTAACTAAATTAAAACAAAAAAAAATATAATCACAAACTATAGTGATCAAAATGAGTTTGCTGTGGTTCCCAAATAAAGACCCTAGGATGTATGTGCTGCTAGTTATACCTAGGTTATAATGTATGTGATGCTAGTTATACCTAGGTCGTAAAATATCATGAGAAGATCTATATAAATGTGATTGTGGTTGAATTAGTTTGATGTAAGAAATTAAAGAAAAATCCAAAGAGAAATAACCCCTTGACACATGCAAATGTCAGGTTCTTCTGCTTTTGCGTATTATATCTTGAGCTCTTTAGACTCTACTTGCGCATACTTTACTGTAAATAAATTTTGAGACTGTAAGATACAAATCATTTTGTGTATTGTGTACTCATAATTCATTTCACTCACTAATGAAAACTTATGGAGATAATGATGGAACAACAACATAAGGGATTAATGTTAAGGTCTTCTATTTTCTCTTTTTCCATTCAATAATGGTAAGCAGGGGCGGAGCCAGGATTAAAATTATGGAGGGGTCATGCTACTACAAATAAAAATTCCTAAATTTGTCATGTTAATTGGACTTCAATAGCAAAAATATACTAAACTCAAACAAGAATGAGCAAAAAAATAAAGACAATATTTTTAAATTGTTACAAAAGAGGAAGCAAAACATTATAAATTTCTTTTTCTAAATATCTAATAATGTGTGAGTGGTGAGACTTGAACTTGTAACCTCTAAATTGAAAGCCTGAAGTACTACCACTGAGATAACTTATTCTTGTACATTAAAGGGTCAAAAGCATATATATTGTAAACATGTAAAAAAAAAAAGTTCCATATAGTAATCAACATTTTAAAAAAAATTAGGGGGGGTGGCACTCTTGGACCCTATGTAGATCCGCCCTGATGATAAGGGCCATGTCCTATATATATATTTGCAAATATGCATCCTCAATCTAACATCAGGAGTCATCTAGTTATATAACCAGTATGTCATTAATACTTCATGTATTGGATCTCCCATATATATATATATATATATATATATATATATATATATATATATATATATATATATATATATGTTGAGGGCTCGGCCTAGAGGCCATGTCCAAGCCCTGTTTGAGTTCTTCAACGGCTTAGACCCTCGCTCGACCCAAGCTTAAATCAATTCAGTTGTATGTATTAAGCGTAATATACTTAGCATTATTATGCAAGATTCACAGGAGATATCATATCGGGACATAACGATTCTCTAAAAGCTAAACTTGATAAGCAAGAAAGTATTCTAAGGTTATCTAAAACAGTCTATAATAGCCCCTTGTCATCTTTCAAAGTGCACACTCTTTTTACCCTAAAAAATTGTTGAATTTCATACTCCCTCAATATTGACCTAACTTGATTGTTGAAGTGGCCGCCTGAGGAGTTGTCCTCACCCTTCTTATGTATTTTGTATATGGAGGACGGTGGAGAGAGAACAAGAGTTGCCATCACCAGAAGGAGAGGAAGTCCGTTACCGTTAATCTATAAACCTTTCAGAGAAAATCATGGTGGTAAGAAATCATTATCGGGGTTCAATGGAGTTGGAGAAATTTTTAATCTTTTGTCGTAGTCATTTTAAAAAAATCCGCTTAAATATTTTGGATGCTTGACGTCTAGACTACTAGTTTATCCTACAATACATCCCTTGGGATGAGAAGGGAACTCGGGGCCAGTACAATGTTTGGGCGCCCAGGACAAGCATCAAAATGGTGCCCCTCCTAAAAATACATAGATTTTTTTTTTGATAAGTTGTTTAAAATAACAAGTTGGTGAGTAGGCATCCAACCTTTGACCTTTTACATTGGAGGTACAAGTTAAAACCAATTTTTCTAAGTAATTATGTATGTTGTATGCATTAACATGCCTAGTGAACTTTAGTCCCAAATTGGAAAGCAACATGAGATAATCAATATATATGCTTCCTATGTGTTGTTGAGATATGCACATGGGATGGTGACCCTAAGGAGGGAACCATGTGGGTGATTTCACTAGGAGGTAAGGTAAAGTCTCCATGGTAAAGCTTAAGCTTTTTGCTCTTGGAAATTAATTTCTATTTGAGCTAAGCACCGTAGGGGCTTAGCCACTCGGACTCGGACTCGGGCTCGGGCTCATGGACTCATAAGGCGTAATATGGAATTTTGTTGGCATACTTTGCACTTAGCACGTCAGCATCGTCTCTAGGTACATAGTGCACTTAAGTTGTGCGGGGTGCGATGCAGGTTGCGCTGGTAATGCGGGTAGCGCGATGCATAGGTTGCGCAGGTAGCGTGGTGCGCGTGGGGCACAGGTGCAGTTTGTGTTGTGTCTCAGTTGGCTCAGATCGTGTCTGTGCACGATTTGAGCGGTTACAGCACGTTCGGAGCAGTTTTTCCCACATCCCGAACGTTCTTCTAACTAGGCAGTTACAGCACGAGCCTATATAAGGTTCCCTTCTCTCTCTCTCTCTCAGTACACAAGTGTTTAGAATGCGTTTCTTACAAATTTCACAAAGTTTAAGGGAGATGAGAAGTAGAGCACCAGCGCCACTTAGCGTACGAGTCCGTACGCCATCCGATGAGTCAGAAGAGCAGAGTGTTCCAAAGTTCTCCATCGAACTTGCTGGTTCATAGATGCTGTTCGTGTGGGGCGAATCAAGCTTTGAGCGTCGGTGATCATTCACCCCAGCAGTTTGTTCTTCCATCCATTTCATCGCATGTAATCCTACAACTCATTCTAAATGAGAATAATTCTGACCTAATCAGAAACTGTTAGTGGACCATCGCTGCTGTTGTTAGCAATTCGATTTGTACCTTTTTTAGAAGAATTATATTTATTTGCTGTTGTTACAAAATCTTTTTAGATTTTGTAACCCAGAATCCTCCAAGGATCTCTGTGGTGCACCTTCTTTGAAGTATTACGTCGAAACATTGTTCTTACAATCGTTTTAATTCTCAGTTTTTCATCAAAAATTATGTCCTGGGACTAACAATCTCAAAGCTTGATTGCAAGATGAAAAACTTTCGTGCTTTGCTAATCAATCCTAACTTCAAAAATTTAGAGCAATTTGATGGTGAACACTATCAAATCTGGAAAAGGAATGTTAGCCTCAATATTCAATTCTCTGACGTTAATCATGTACTTTTTAAGGAGGAACCTACTATTCAATTCTCAGATGCCTTGTTTAAAGTGTGACAAGAAAGGGCCACTTCAAGAGTGAATGCAAAGCTAAGACCAAGCAATAGCAAGGTAAGCCTAGCAAGGTTTCTATGATCACTAACATTGTTGGAATGATTGCGTATGTCACTGCTGTAGGGGCTGACTTTGACTGGTGGGTAGACACTTGTGCCACCTGTCACGTGTGCTCAAGCAAGGAGTGGTTCAACACCTATATGCCAACTTCTAAAGTTGTTATGGTGGCGAATCACGCACACGCTGAAGTGCTCGGGATCGGGATGGTGGTTTTGAAGATGACTTCGAGAAAGTCTCTAACGCTTCAGAGTGTGAAACATGTACCTACTATTGCAAAGAACCTGATCTCGGAAGGCCTACTCTGCAATGCAAGCCTTAGGATGGACATCAATGCTGGTCAGATGGTGAGGTCCATAAAGGAAACATACTTCGGAAAAGCTTTTTATACCGAAGGATTGTTTAAAATTCAACTTGTAAATCATTCCAAAGTTGTTTATGCAATCACTCATTCTGCTTATACTCTTGAGTTGTGGCATATAGGCTAGAATATTTCTATTGTAAACGAATAAACAAAATATCTAGTCTAGGACTTATCTCTAAATATGGGGGTAAGTTAGAGAAATGTGAAGTTTGTGCTCAAACGAAGATCACTAGAAAACCCTTTCCTCTGGTTAATCGAAGCACAGATCTTCTTGAGTTGGTACACTCTGATATTTGTAACTTTAAACAATTCTCTACAAAGGCCAGGATGAAGTATTTCATAACATTCATCGATGACATCTCAAAGTACACCTCTGTCTACCTTCTGAAGGCTAAAGACGAAGCATTCGAGATTTCAAAGAGTTCACGGCCGAGGCTGAGCGGCAGACTGGACAACAACTCAAGAGAATAAGAAGTGATCGAGGTGGAGAGTACCGGTCTCATGAATTCGCATCGTTCTACAAAGAACATAGAATTGTCAACGAGACCACTGCTCTGTATTCTTCTCAATCAAACAGAGTAGCAGAGAGAAAGAATAGAACGTTGACAGTAATGATTAACTTAATACTGTTGACTGTGGGTCTTCCAAAGTACTACTGGAGAGAAGCTGCATTGACGGCCACTTTTATTCTAAATAGAGTATCTCATGCAACTTCAGACATTACTCCTCATGAACTCTGGTTCAAGGTCAGACCTAACTTGAATGTCATTCAAGTGTGGGGGTGTCTAGCATATATGAAGCTTTCAGATCTGAAGATTCAGAAGCTTGGGACAAGGACTACAATGACAATCTTTTTGGGTTATGCCGAGAAGAGTGATGCTCAGAGATTTCTTGATATTGAGTCAAATCATATCATTGAATCTCACGACGCAGAATATTTTGAAGATAAATTTGCAAGACACAAGAACATTGTTCTTGCGGACATTCCGAAGAACAATAAGGGTGCACAGGAAACTGAAGTCTTCAATAGGAATGTAGTCTAAGAAGACATTGTTGTTGAAATAATGGTTGAACCAGAACTCGCTGAGCCATCAGCTAAGCGTGTTAGGAGGCCGAAGAACTTCAGAAATGACTTTGTCACCTATCATGTGGAAGCAAATCTGCTTACCTATGATGAGGCGATAAAGACCAGATATACAGTTTTCTGGAGGGAGGCGATAGACAATAAAATTGATTCCATCACCTCAAATAACACTTGGATGTTGGTTGATCATCCTGAAGGAGCAAACCCATCGGATGCAAATGGGTCTTCAAGAAGAAGATGAAAGCAGATAGTACTATTGACAAGTTCACGGCAAGGTTAGTAGCCAAGGGATTTTCTCATAAGCAGGGGATCAACTACCTTGATACATATGTTCCAGTAGCCCGGATGACCACCATTAGAGTGTTGATTGCTCTCACAGCAAAACATAAGATGGTGATACATCAGATGGATATAAAAATAGATTTTCTAAATGGTGAGCTGACCGAAGAGATTTACATGCAACAACCAGAAAATTTTTTCGTCAAGGATCTTGAAGACAAAGTTTTTAAGTTGGTAAATTCTTGTACGGTCTTAAATAGGCTCCCAAGATGTGGCATGAAAAATTTGACAAGGTTATAAGGTCAAATGGCTACAAGGTTAGCGAGACGGACAAGTATATTTACACAAAGTTCACTGATAGAAGAGGTGTAATCGTTTGTCTGTACGTGAACGACATGCTAATCCTAGGTACGAATATTGGCTTTAATCACGAAGACAAAGAAGTTCATCTCGACAAGTTTAGTATGAAGAACTTAGGGAAAGCTGATGTGATCTTAGGGATCAAGATCATACGGACAGACACTGGACTAGCATTGTCACAGTCTTATTATATGAGAAGATGATCACACATTACAGGTATCAGGATCTTCAGGGATCGATACGTATTACAGGTGTGATCTGAAGATGAAGTCTAATTCGAGAAAAAGTGTCAGGCAGCTGGAGTATACAGCGTTATCGGGAGTTTGATGTATGCTACTACTGCCACAAGGCCTGACATAGCTTTCGTCTGGGAATGTTGAGTTGTTCACGAGCAACCCAGGTGTTGAGCACTGAAAGCTGTGAAATAGGTTATGAGATATCTCATGAAGACTCAGACATATGCACTGTACTACAGCGAAGATCCACCGGTAGTGAAAGGCTTCAGTGATGCCAGCTGGTGCTTAGAGTTGGAGAGTGAGGGTCCACAGGTAGATTTATTTTCATAATGGGTGGAGCTACTATATTGTAGAAGTCGAAAGCAGACTATGCTCTCACGGTCATCCATAGAATCTGAGTTCTTTATACTTGATATCGCAGCGGAGGAAGCAGAATGGCTTCATGAGCTCATTGAAGATCTCTAGTGGTTG